>JAUMHM010000083.1:47778935-47815703 GCA_032362435.1 Melikaiella ostensackeni
AGCCCTGAAGAAGTGAACTGCAATGTTCACGAAACTTCGGCAAGATTCGTAGTTTTGCACACGATTGAAACCCGAAATACCTCTTTTCATCATAATGAATCATCGTGAAAGTATTAAATCTATTATTAATGGATAAAATAGTTGCCAAGTATCATTCGTGGTTATAAGCCAGACGATATTTTTAATGCTGATGAATTGGGACTTTTCTACCGTCCTATACACGAAAAACTATGTGTTTAAAGCGTAAAACGTGTTCTGGTGGTGGAAGTGCGAAAGAGAGATTGACGGTTCTTTTGTGTGCGAATATGAATGGTGAAAAAAAGCCTCTCGTCATCGGCATAGCTGCTAAACCTAGAAGCTTCAAAGAACTCGGCGTAAGAAACTTACCTGTTCACTGGAGACATAACAAGAACGCTTGGATGATTTGAGAAATAATGAAAGAATGGCTGATGGAACTCGACAGAAAAATGAAGCGGCAGAAAAGAAGAATCCTACTTCTCTTGCATAATGCCACGTGACACCCTGAAATTGAATTGGATTCTGTAAAAGTAGTGCTTTTTCCTCCTAATTCAACGTCTATCTGCCAACCTCTTGACCAACGTGTTGTCAAGAATTTCAAAGTTTATTACCATCAGTTCGCTCCTGAGCACTTAATATCTGAATTGGAAATTGAGCAAGATATGAGTCAACTTAAGAACACCGACGTTCTCCAGGCTATAGCTTGGGTATACGCCGCATGGGATCATGTAACTGCGTAGTAAGTAGTAGTAGTAGTAGTAGTAGTAGTAGTAGTAGTAGTAGTAGTAGTAGTAGTAGTAGTAGTAGTAAGTAGTAGTAGTAAGTAGTAGTAGCAGAAGTACTGCTGTAAGTACGAAGAGCTGTTTTCGAAAGGCCGGTTTTCCATCAACTGACGAAGAATTAACAGACACCCAGGCAACTGCTGATGATGATGCTCATCTCCTTGCCGATTTTCTTCAGGCTGCTGGCGGCGCTGCTGTTTCCGCAGATGACTATGCAAACATTGACACCGATTTGTCAGTTGAAGACTGCCGGACGAACGTCAAGGAAATCATTTCATTCATTCATTTACTTTATTTATTAATTTATTTTTTTCATTCATTTAATCATTTATTTTATTTATGGATTTATTAATAATTATTAGTAATTATTTACTAAGTTAATTATTAATCATTAATTATTAATAACTAAATAATAATATTATAACATATACATTCTATGTATTAACATATTACTGTTCAGCAACTCACCCTCTGGGGCGAAAACCTCTCTGGGTTGCACACCTCTCCTAAGCGGAAAACTACATTATCCACAGGCAATATTTCGTAATCGACAGTGGGTAAAATTTCGGTAACAGCGCTGCTTTCTACTCTCGGCGAACTTTAACTGGTGGATGATTAAGGGAAGAGAGATGTAGAGGTAAGATTTGTGACGACCGCGGAACTTTTAACCGAAAAATTTAACGGATTTGAATTTTTAATTGTTTAAAATGGAATCTGTTTTTATATTTCGATAAGACGGAGATCTTTTCCACTCGTTCTGCGGGCTCGAACTCAGCAACTCAAACGATGAATCAAGGTGAGCGACTCCAGTGATGAACTTTTCCTTGTTCATATTAAAACTTAATATTGTCAACGTAAATTAAAATGAATTGAAATAAAACTATTTGAGAGGAAAAGTCGGTGACAAGACCCAATGTCCGAATGAAATGTACAGGTATTCTTCATTTTAAGTACCGATGAAAAATTTTTCAGGTCCAATTCGAAACAAAAATACAAAGAGAACGTAGGCAAAGTTTCCGCGTCGCGAGTCAGTCAAAATCTGACCCGAAAAATCGATGCTACTCGCGGGTTTCCTAGCCGCGCAGCGGCCCGCGGATCGCCCACGCAATCCTACTCTCAGTCCCACTTATCCATAAACCCAATCAAAACTCTGAGCTTCTCCCTATCTTGAGCGAAGCATGATCTAACCTTTACTTCAATCTATGATACACAGTCGACCTAGTTTAACTCGTAAAAAGGGCCCATCAAGCACGATCCTTCAATTTGGATTTCAACCCAAGCTAATTATTCAACAATGCTTCCTCTATCTAACTCAAGTATTTCTACAAGGTTTCAAAAGGCGCTTTCTTAAGGACAAACAACCATTTCTGTCAAACCCTCCCACAAAATGGTCAAATTTATGTTTCTTTCACTCATTCCAAATTTCAACTTGTACTGTAAATAAAACCTGAAAACAAGCAGCATTTGTTTCAAAACACGTGCACAACATAACATTGAATTAAGAATTTGGATTAATAAACTCTTTGTCTATTGAGTCGGTTCGCTCTTAAAATACCAAGTCTCTCTCTTTTCTCTCAAGTTTATTAATTTTCACGACCCAAAATACCCAATTTTCAATATCAGCCCACATCGTTACAAAATCAACCCGTTTCATTATTCAAATATCCTGTGTCTTTTCTACGTCCGAGAGGTGCTGCCTCTAGCGGCCGGCACCGCAACAACAATCACTCGTGGATTGTTGCACTTCCCCCCTTAAGAAAAAGTCGCGCCATAGCGCGGATTCTACAAATCAGTTGACTGGCTGGAAAAGTATCAATTAATTATTTAGAAATAATTTTCTGGAGATTGGAATTTGAATCTCGCACCTCCATGTCATACCAGATCACTGTGCGAGACATTGACTAGTGTAGCCAATGAATGGCATGTACTTAGATTTGTAATTGGAGTTCGTCATCAACGAAGAAGAAAAAAACCTATCGCAACAAACCAATTCGACCGCTACTTCAGGGACAAGGTAGGTACCCACTTTACCCTTGATAAAAATAATCTTAATTTCATCACCTGAGGCACTCACTCCTCCCGCTGAATTTTAACCTAACTCGTGTAAATGCAGCCCTAGCCAAAAGAAAAAAAGAAAAAACGATGTCCATGTGTTCAACCTGCTCCAGTTCATTCTTGATGTAGGATTCCAGATTAAGCTTTCATTCATCTGTTAACTATTTAAAGAGGGTTTCCAACTGCAAAATAAGGTTTACCAAAATTCAATTTAATCTATCCCTACCTCAATTACCTCAAAAAATAAATTCAACACATACATATATTATTAACTCAATTTCGCCAAAGATTAAGGGGTTAATTGAGATGAACTTCAATTTTACATAAATTTGGTATTGATTTAACTTTAAAAGAGTGAGAAACTGACTTTAACTTCATATAGTTCAAAACAAAAGAAACTGAGCTATACTAAAACTTGATTTTTTCTTGGTATATAAACATATCACTAAATTATTAAGTAGATTCGAATGTAAACACTAAAGATAGGATGCAAAGGAAGAAAAACAAACTAAGGCTAATTTAATCTATTGACATGATGACTAACTTAAATCTAATCGTTCACATTATTCAACTAACTTTTTAATCAACTCGAAGGGGCCAGCCCCCATTGGGTCCTCAGTTGGACCAGACTGGCCCCTTCTCTGAATAGATGTCATCGCCCACACACCCCCCTCACGCAGTGGGGGATGTGTGGGCGATGACGATGCCCCTTATGGGGCACCTGAACGCTTGGATCGCATCCCTGCACCTGGCGCACACCGCTCTGAACCCCGACGCCTCTTCCTTTTGGAGGTGAAGATGGTAGACTGCCTCCATTGCTTCGCGGGCCCTGTTGATTTGGCTCAAGGGTCCGCACTCCATTTTTCTTAAGCAATCTACGCAAAAGTGTTCTCAGCCCTCTGTATCGTTCAGGATACGAGCGGTGTACTCATAGTGGGAGGCTCCCGCCACTTTCCTTGAGAGTCGGTTTCCCTGGGGGCCCTCACCTCGGAGGTCAACTGGGGACCCCTTACCTTCATGGAAACCTGATGGACAGGAAAAAAAATCTGGGTAAGACTCGATGGATAAACCTCCTGCACTAATTTCCTAACACCAGCCAAAACCTAACTCCACCGAACATTAAAAAAAACAACCACAGGGCCACATCAATCTACTCACTATGCCGAATGACACCATTTTTATCCGCAACACTATACCTCCACTAATAAATATTAATAATATAATGAAATGATAATATAACAATAATAATAAATAATAATAATTTCAACTAAATCCATGTTACCATCAAACCTAGCACACCCCACTCTAACTGTTCCAGCGGGAGAGGGAAGGAAAAAGGAAAGAAGAATTTTCTCTTCCTCTCCTGAGATTTCCTCTCTTTTTCAAGAGAAAACGAAAATTCACTCGCGCTCTTACGGTACGCACGACACTCCCTCAAGCTCCAAAATCTCCCTGAATCCACCCAAGCTTGCCGAGATTAAACGACTTTTAAGAAGAAAATCCTCTTGTCGTTTACACAAATTCGATTGATCCTAACTTACTGAGGTTCTACACGAGTTTACAAAAACACCAACCGCGACAACCTAATTTCCTTTAATCCTTCACATAACCATAAAGGAGAATGACGTGTTCAAAAGAAAAGGAAAGAATTTTCATGCATTCCCCTCCCGTTTGGGGTTGTAAGACACGCTGGATCCACCGGAGACGAAGGAACTCCCCATGCTCATCAAACGCAGTTCTACCAGTAGGCATTTTCCCTTTTTTTTTAACTCTAATGGAAGGAGTTTGGACTACCATTACTCTTCTCCCCTTAAAAATCTCCACTCCGGAGAAATATAACACAAATCCCTTCTTTTTTTGAAAATGCTCCCCCTTTTTTCTTCTGCCCACCCTGGCAGCGGTGCGTGTCATTTTTCGTTTATTTTTTATTTTGCCTTGCTCTTGTTCCTTTTGTTTTGGGAAGAATTTTCGTTGAATATCTGCAAGTTCTAGCCCCTAACTAATATCTAATTAATTAAATTCAAATTGAATAGCCAAAATTTTCCTCGTCATATATTTTCTTTAATTCATAAAGGAATTTAACAGATTTCCTATAATCCGAATTAATTCCAAGAGTGGCGACTTTCCTTCATATTTTCCAATTTCAAATTTTCTTTGTACTTTGTCTGCATGCATACAGATAAACACCTTAATTGTTAAAACTAATTTTCTAACTCAAATATTTAATGATTTCAATATTCTTTTGAATTTTTTCATAGTTATACAATATATCTTTTGAATTCTAATTATTACCGACATTTTCAGAATTCATAACGCAAAAAGGCATGCTCAGTGCGATTCATGTGGACTATGGCTCTAGTCTTATCCCCTTTAAGGATTTCTAGATTAAAGTCACCCACCAAGCGGGTGGTCTTATAAGGGCCTTTGTAATAATCTCCTAATTTATTCACTCTTTTATCAATTAGTAGGTAAATATATTGCCTTGCTTTTAAATCCATTTCATTAATTTTCCGATCATAATGTTTTTTACACCTTCTTTTTGCAGCTTCCAACCGGAGATGAACCGTCGACTCAGTCGTAACTAGTCGATTTAAAATATCGTTTACCAATTTAACGAAGGTCAACGTGGCGTTTCCTCAGCGAATTTAGAAATACTGCTTTCCTGCCGAATACGACTCCATGAGGGGTAACACCTGTGGACTCATGAACCGATGTACATATTAAAAGAAAACATTGCATATCGCAACCACAGGTCCCAATTTGACTCTTCACAATAATGGCGAAGATATTCCACAAAAGCGTGGTGACTTCGCTCTAATGCCCCTGAGGATTCAGGATGGTAAGCTGATGATCTATATTGTTCGATTTCAAATAATTTGGCAAAACCTGATATTATTTCACTCATGAATTGGAGACCCTAATTCGTTTGAATTGATTCGGGACCTCCGAATCGACAAATGAAATGTTCGGCGAACGACGCTGCTATTGCAGGAGCGTCAATATTAGATAGAGGAATCGCGCCTGAATATTTCGATAAACAGTCCTGCCAAATTAAAATATAATCATTTTCAACATCTGATTTGGGTAAAGGATCTACTAGGTCAATTTGTAATTTTTCAAATACTCTAATAGGTGTGTCCGTTATACACCTGGGCGTCCTCCTTCACACCCCTCAAATAATATCGTTCTCTTCCCCTGTCTAATGTCTTAAATACACCTTTGTGACCCCCTATTGCGGAGTCATAGCTTTCCTTGATAATTCGGGACCTTTGATATTCGGAAGGGATTGTAACCTCTCCAGTGCATACTGTAATTTTGCAACCTTTCTTTCCAAAATAAGTTCTAAATATTAATTCCATCGTATCCTAGGGTAATCTATCAAACCCGTTACCCCTTCGTGAAACACTAAAAATTTTCACTCCATGCTCAACCACTGCATCCTTTATGGTTGATATCGCTAATTCAATGTCTATTGCATATATTTCATCGTCAAACCTCTCCTTAAAGAATAAGTTGAAAACAAAATTCGTTTCATATTTTAGCGAGATGACCTGTCCTACTTGGTCCTTTTCATTTTTCAGATACAACGGTTCAATGACAGAATTGTCCATCAACTCACGGCCTACTGGAGTAATGAGGACATAATCACAGGTCATCAAATTTAACATGTGATCATCCCTCATCCACAACTAATTTCGGGATCGACAAAACAACGGTAAGAGAAGATTCCTTCCTATCTCAGGTCCCTCCCCCTGGGTGGGCATCAAAACAGAAACCTCAGGTCATCTTCATTATTGTCTCCATCTGGGGGAGCCTGAACCTTTGACCCGCGTGCGCACGTGTTAGGGTTCCTTTCGTCAAGTGATCTTACCAAGACCTTTCCCGGCTGAGTCTCAGGCTCATCTACTGGCGGCATGTCCCTGTCATTTGAAAGAGTTGTTTTTAATTCCTCTTCATCTCCGGACCTGCTGTAGACCTTCGCCGAACGAGTCCCCGACTTACAAATTAGCGGCTTATCAACGTCATCAGTCAGGGCACCTGTTGACTCTTCAACAGCTTCAGACCTGCTGCAAGCCTTTCCCACGACTGAGTCAGGCTCACATCGTGGCGAATTACTTGCGTCATCAGTCCTAGCCCTCTTAAATTTTTCTCGGTCTGACCAGTCACCCACAGGAAAATTTTTCGGTAACCCTCTTTTTGAGGTACCTAGGTAGCCCGATTCCCCATGATCCTCTCCGGCCCCGCCAGCATTGCGAAAAATACCAACGTTATTCTCAGGCCCGCCGGCATTGCGAAAAATACCAGCACTTCCCTCGGGCCCGCCAGCGTTGCGAAAAATACTAGCGTATTTTCTAGCCCCGCTGACATTGAAACAAATATCAGCATTTCTCGTGGAAATAATATCACCTGTTCGAATATTCTCACAAAAGCTCATAAACGACCTATCCACAGGAAACTCATGATACCAGTCCTTAACCCCTCTCGGTGGATTCTCGGGACGCAAAGGGATGTGCACCTCCCTGGTACCCTGATCGTCCACCTCGGAGGCATCTGAATCAATTTCCTCATCGCTACCTTGTTCCAATTCTGTAACAGAATTTCTCGACAATGCGTCTGCATTGGAGTTCACTGGCCCTGGCTTATGGATAACTTCAAATTCATACTTTCGCAATTTCATTTGCCATCTTGCCAATTCAGAACCTAACGTAAGGTCATTTAATTGATGTAACCATACTAAACGGCGATGATCGGTAACCAGGACAAATTTTCTCCCATAAATATAGGGTCGAAACTGAACAACAGCAAAGATTACAGCAAGTAACTCTTCTTTAGTGACATTATATCTCAATTGAGCCCCTTGTGATGCACGAGAAGCGTATGCAATCGGCAAATCTTTGCCCACCGGACCTTGGCTCAAAACAGTCTCCACGGCAAAATCAGATGCATCTATGGTTACAACAAACGGCCTACTGAAGTCCGGATACTGTAATAAGAGTTCAGTACAAAGGATGCGCTTAAACTCATCAAAAGCTACCTTTACTTCCCGCGTCCACGCAAATGTAACATCCTTTTTCAATAAATTGTTAAGGGGCTTTGCTATCCGGGCAAATCCAGGCACAAACGCCTATAATATCCCGCGAGTCCTAAAAACTGCTCAACATTTTTGCGACATTTTGGCTGAGGGAAATGCATGACGGCTGTCAATTTCTTGGGATCCGGTTTTACTCGCTCTTGAGCAATAACGTGTCCCAAATAAAGTATCTCCTTGCGTGAAAATTTACATTTTTCAGGCTGCAAAACTAAATTTGCAGTCTTAAGGCATCCCAATAATTTTTTCAATTTGTTATTATGTTCGTCCAAAGATTTTGCATATATTACAATGTCATCCATGTACACGAATAGTTCAATTTTTTGCGATCCGGGCAGGCCTCTGTCCATTAATCTTTGAAAAGTCGCAGGTGCATTCTTCATCCCGAGTGGCATCTTATTAAATTCATAGTGGTCAAATAGGATGGAGAATGCCGTTTTATACCTGTCGCCTGGTGGGTACCGGTACCTCTTCATAAAGACAAGCACATCGTGCGTCAAATTTACTCGGTGCTTGAGCACGCTTGTAACTCCCCATTTATCACCCTTAAGATGAAATTGATGAGGGTATTTGCCTAGCAAGGTAAGCAAGGACCCCCTTTCCTCTTTGTTCATATCTGATTAATCCGACGCATCTACAGGTATAAATCGAGTAAAACAATCATCCTTCACACCGGACATATTCAAAATTCGCCTCTTTCTAGTCGCTTCCGTTAATAAATTTGGCAACTCAAACTCCTCGAGGGTCAGGGGAGTCAGGGTAAGCAATGTATCCCTAACAGTTGTATTTATGCAAAATAAAGTATCCTATTTTTCCTTTACTTTCACCAAAACTTCTACCAGAAATATTACCAGGCCCAAATCTATTGAGGGTAAATAGCCCTCTCCCAATTCTGGGTTCGTCACTGCCACTGAAATTAGTTGCTTCGAAAATTTACGTTCAAATATCCCGGAGTGAACGGAAAAGTACCCAACGGATGCTCCATTTCCTTCTCTTTCAGATGCATGGAGGCATTCTTAAGGAATGGCATTCCAAGTATTCCATCCCCCGGCAATGGGAGATCATCGGGGACCACCTGAAAGGATGAAGCGCTGCCGCTTACCAGCAACAACGCCTCACCCAGTGTCATTACCGATTTACCTCGTATTCCACATAGAATAAACTTTAGTTGTTGATTAATTTTGACAATGTCTTTTAATTTTTTCCTGTTAATAATATTTAATGCAGCCCCCGTGTCTATCGAAAATGTCCCCTTACCATCCACCATTCCATCTGCAAATAATTTTATCCTTGGAGATTTTTATTTCTTTCCCACATGCCAGCAAAATTCGCCTACTAGGTACAATTTTTAAGGAAAGCTCGTCGTCACACCAGTCCAACGAACTTACGATTCGTTTAAAGAACTCTTATACTCTCGCCTATTTTCCTCAACCTTTTTTGCCAATTTTTCGCAACTTTCTATGCCATGATCGGTGGCCTTACAGTATTTGCAAAATTTTCCACCCTTTTGTGTCCATTTACGACAAATCATTGCTAAGAGCGAGTGAAGTTGTCTAAGGTTCTCGTGTTCTGTGAAAATATTCTTTAATTCAACAATTCCTCAAGGGTATAGATTTCCCTATCCAATAATGCATTGTAAGCGCTCTCGGAGATCCTGGATCTGATTATTAAAAATAAATTTTGCCGATCCCTACTCGAAATTGAGTTACAGGCATAAATACAATCCCTGATAAATCAACTCACAGGGACATTCTTTCCGTCGAAAAATTTTGGAGGAAATTCCAAGGCGGCTTCAAGAGGAATTGGATATTGGGGCTTGGGCGCTGGCTGAGTAAGCAGCCTGGAATCATCGAGGGTACCGCCTGGCAGAAAGTATTCCGGCGCATTTGTGTACGCTTCTCTCAAGTTCTCGGTCACCCTTAAATCTTCTTCTGGGTTACGTCCAATTTCCACCCAGAATCCAACTCTGACTTCGGAATAGAGGAGAGGAATCCCTCGATTCCAAATCCTTTGAGACTTTGAGACTTGCGTTGTATTCGTAATATTTTATTTATTTATTTTCTTTTTATTGTTCACTTGTGCCAATCCCAATGTTTCAATTTTTCACCTTGGTCTTTACTAACTCCTATTTCGTGTCACTAACGCTTGTAAGGAGCCTTGAGTTTGTCCACAAGTTACAAAATTTGATTAATATTTTTCCGTTTTTAAGCAATTTCAAATTGTTTACTCGGAAACTAACGCGACAATTAACTGGCGCACATGCTCGTTGCTGACGCACACCCACAAGAAGTTTTGACTTTCAATCCTCACTCATCACCTGTCCTTCACGAGATTGTTGCACTATCAATTTTTACACTTGTAGCTTCACAGCTCCACCAAATGCTAAACACTGATTTTAATTTTATTATTTGTTATCATTATAATTAAAAAATTTTTATTCAAAAACGTTAGGATTCCACCGCGACGAACTTGTGGAATCCCACTTCTGACACAAAAAAGGGTTCCTGTGACGGTCGCGGAACTTTTAGCGGAAAAATTTAACGGAATTGAATGTTTAATTCTTTAAAATGGAACGATGAACTTTTCCTTGGTTATATTGAAATCTAATATTGTCAACGTAAATTAAAATGAATTGAGATAAAACTGCTTAAGGAGAAAAGTCAATGACAAGACCAAATGTCAGAATGAAATATATTCTATATTTTCGCGTCGCAAGTCAGTCAAAATGTGATTCGAAAAAGCGATGCTGCTCGCGGGTTTTCCGGCCGAGCAGCGGCCCGCGGATCGCCCGCGCAATCCTACTCTCAGTCCCACTCATCCATCCAACCAATCAAAACCTTAGGTTTCTCCCCATCTTGAGCGAAGCATGATCTAACTCTTACGTCAATCTATTATAAAAAGTCGACCTAGTTTAACTCGTAAAAAGCGCCCATTTGGCACGTTCCTTCAATTTGGACTCAAATCTCATTTCATGCTTCACTACCAAAAACGTCAAATAACTAAGGTCAATAAAAATTCTTTTACTTTTAGAGTCTCCAACTCCAGTAAAAATCTACTCTGATTTTAACCTAAGCTAATTATTTAACAATGCTCCCTCTATCTCACTTAAGTGTTTCTATAAGGTTTCAAAAGGCGCTTTCATAAGTACAAACAACCCTTTCTATCAAACCCTCTCACAAGATGTTCAAATTTATGTTTCTTTCACTCTCATTCCAAATTTCAATTTGTACTGGTAATGAAACCTGAAAACAAGCAATATTTGTTTCAAAGCACGTGCACAACATGAAATATAATTAAGAATTTTGATTAATAAACTCTTTGTCTATTGAGTCACTTCGCTCTTGAAATACCAAGTCTCTCTCTTTTCTCTCAAGTTCATTTATTTTCACGACCCAAAATCTCCAATTTTCAATAGCTTCTTTATTTCAGCCCACATCGTTACAAAATCAACCCGTTCCATTATTCAAACATTCTGCGTTTTTTCTACCTCCGAGAGGTGCTGCCTCTAGCGGCCAGTAACCGCAACAACAATCCCACTTTGCCCCCACTTGCCGCATCTTTGGGTATAATATCTTCGTTACAGCCAACACGAGACTAGTGGTTAAGAGCGAAGAAAGAACGAAACATATTTTTGATAATTAAACTACTTTCTTTTTCTAAGACAACTAGAGTTTTTGGAAAGACCCACCGCTAAACTGTCAACAATGTCATATATGAAAAGCAATTTGGAAGATATGAATTTGATTTTGAATCAATATAAAAAAAGTTTTGGTTCATATATTCAATATAATTGAAATAATGTTTCGAGAGAATAGATCAAATGTTCTATACCATCAATTCCAGTGGAAGGTTAAATATACATTGCTCTTCAGATGTGAACAGAATTTTTTATATTCATAATAACATTGTTGTAAACAATAATTTTTTTCATATCTACAATTAACGAAAAAATCTAAAATTATGTAGGTGTTATTTCAAATTCGCATGTCTAGCACATTATTCCTAAATTGAAAAAAAGTTTCATCATAATTCGGTAGAGTTCTGCAATATTAGTTAATAATTTTTTTTAACAATATTTTTTGCAACTCATATTTTGCAGCTAGGAAATTGGGAGAAAATAATTGACATCCTCCTTCCTCAACAGTTGTACTCATGCTTTCCTCAGAATTTTCCGACGAGTGAAAAAAAATTATTATTGCTTATAAGAATTTGTTATTGAAAATTGGAAGGAATTTTGTTGAAATCTGAAAAATAGTTTTCCCCGCAGAAAAACTCTTTCTTAGGTAATTCACAAAGTAAACTATTCTAAGAGTTTCGTCTGCAAAAAATGTTATTGTTTAAAAAAATGTGTCCTCATAAACACTCCATCATTTTTGAATTTCAAATTGGGCAGTATATCTGTTACACTTGTTGTATATGTCTTGCCCAAAAGCAACAATCTAAACCAACATGTTAAAAAACCGTTGTAATTTCCACTTTATTGTTGATTCACAATATAGGCAAAATTAATTTCTTCAATAAAATTTTAAAACATTGATAGATCAATGCAAAAACGGAGTCTAACCTGAAATATGTTACACAAAATGACAATATTAGATCTCTTGTTCAAATTAGCACCGCTCCCCCTGTCAATGGCACCACTGTGCAATGCTAATGCACACTTCCCCATACACTTCTCATACACCTACCGAGTGTACACTTAATTACACTTCATTGAATTCGAAAACGTCCCATATGTACAGGACTTTGGTGTTCTTATATCTATTTTCCATGGTTGACTCCTTCGGTCCATGAGATCTTTTGTTCTCTGTTTGTCTGGACCCATTATCCATGTTGATGACACAGGGAGAAAACTTCTTAATCCGTTTTGTCCTTATGGCGTGTCATGACGTATGCTGAAACAGTATATTTTGATACAAGGGGCCAAGTGGGCGAGTTTTTCACTGCAAGTACTGTGCCTTCACACGAGCAGTGAGCACCCGCCCGTGAGGCCTCGTGTATCGAAAAATATTTTTCCTCACTAATTACACTGGAACCTCAATTTGAGTGCCTTTACTTTACCGCCTTTCGGGAATTTTAGCCGGCTCGCATTCGTTGATGAGGGTTCCGAAGGGCAGAAAAGTGGCGCGGCAAGGGCGGCGTAATCACGCAGTACCGTAGCGACAAAGCGGGCAGCACCCTAACCGGATGATTTCGTCAGTTTGCTTCAGTTCGCTTTCAGTGTTTCGGCCATGCGTTACGAAATTGACGAAGAAAAACAAAAGGGAGCGTTTGACGTTTGAAGAATAATATAAGATTGCAGACAAAGTGAAATCAGGTGCCAGAAAAGAGTCTATTTGAAATACATATGGTCTCGCTGAGAGAATGTACAAGGATGTGATAGCTCGCGAATGTCGTTTGAGAAATAAGGTTAGAAATTATTAATCTGTGAAGAAGAAATCGGCAAAAAGAAGTGATAATATGGTTTTGGAGGCTGCTGCGTAAGAATTGTTTAAACAAGTGAGAGACAGAGGTTTCTGGACGGTTCTCAAACGTTTGAAGTAGGTGAGCGGATAAATAAATATTTTGACGTGTAGCAGCAAAATTTGTTGCTCATTTCAGCTAAATAGTTTACCCTTGTCTCAGACAAATTGAATGCACATCATTCATCAATTAGAACTCAATTTTTTATTGTAATTTATTATTGTGATAAAATTTGATTCCCGAGCGCAAACTTTGAGTTTTCTCTCAAATTCAAATAAGTGGATATTCTCAAGTTCGCAACCAGTGCTCCTAAAATACACTATGATATTTATAATTCACCATTTTAGTAAAGTATATTTTCTACTGACAGAATAGTGTTTTAATTATTTTTCATTTTGGTCTAATGGATAAATCTGCAAGTGCAAAAGCCATTTTTTTTTAATAAACAAAAAAGTATATTCTAACGCTTTAAACAACGCGCGAAAAACATGCAATCAGACGTCATGCGCGACGCATGGGCAGTACCGAATGGTGCCCGCGTTGGGAGCACTGATTTATACGGTCCTGACTGTTCACATCATAGAAATTCTTGAAACGGATTCACGATCATCGCAAGCTATACCCGAGACTCCCTCTCAATCGAGGTTCCAGTGTACAATGCAAAACCTGGGATTGCCTGCTGTTTGTAGACATCTAATGTAACCTCACTCTGACCCAACACGATGTTAACATAGTAACCGTTTACGGCGCTAGATAGCACTAATAGTAAGACCGGTGAGGAAAATGTTTTGGTAACCGCGAGTTCAGGTTACTACCCGAATACAACCGAATTCATACAAGTCGGGATAAATTGATGTGAATGTTTCTGTAATTTTTGTGTTTCCTAAATTTTAGGTTTTGATGTTTACATAAATGAGATTTTATCTTATAGAAACTGAAAATATTGAAGTTATTGTCAGGGAGCCAGCTCATTCTTGGAACAGTTTTCTCAACAACGAAAATACTCAGCAAAAAATGACTCACAAAATCTTTCTTGCAAAATACTCAGCAAAAATCGAAAATACTCAAAAATCTTCAAATCTTATATTATGACACGTGATGTACCAGAACAATTTCCGACTAGCTCATTCTCAGTAATTGATAGAGGGGTTCGTTTACAAGAAAGATGTTTCTTATTCTAGAAATGAATACAAATTGACTTTATTATATAATATTTGACATTGATTAAAACCAGATTCAATGGTTTTGGAATAAGTAGCATCCATAATAATCTTTCCATAGTAGTTTTACATAATCAGATTCTCAAACAAAATTGACGTACAATGAATAATAATTATTCTACAGTTAACTCACAATACTATCAATGAGCAAACAATTTCTAACTAATCTAATGCTTAACACATTAAATATTTAAAGATTTCTTCCATACGGAGATTGCAGCGATGAAACTCAAAATTGGGTCACAAAATCAAGGTTCAGCAAATGTAATCGATTTCAGGTATTTAATCAACATAAAATTATATGGGAACGCAAAATTGGGATTCGGCAAACATTAAGAAAATGATTGATTTTGTGTTACGCAATAAGGTTTGTTCACATGGGTCAAAATTTAGGATTCGGCAAAATATCTCTACTACTCATGAATTGAGGTAAAGCAATAATGGGGTTCGGAAAAATTCAATGCTCTTGAATTAGGGTAACGCAATTATGGGGATCGGTAAAATCTGCTCAATGCTCTTGAACTAGGGTAACGCAATAATGGGGATTGGCAAAACCTGTTTAATGTTTTTGAATTAGGGTAACACCACGTGTTTCATTAACAGTTCTCAAAAGCCTAACTTTATTTCTGGAAATATTCAATTTAAAATATTTAAAACATCTCAAAAACACAATCAATACAGAATCCTCTGGTGGAAATTGGAATCCTGGGCAAGACTTCCGGGACGACAAAGGCACACTCCCATATCACACCACGAAAAGAGACGGATTCCTAGCTTGGCTTTGGGACGTCTTCTCGAATATCGATCGGCTTAGCTCGCAACACGCTACTCGTATGCGTATTCCTGAAAGTTGGATCTCTGAAGGGGACGCAGGCTGCTACCACGTGTTGTGATCCCAAAATTTAAAGAATTAATTAATTGAATGCTCGAATACATAAGTGTTGTCAAAATGATGTTAAATCGGCATCCTTCCTTTTCTACAATGTAGTCGAGGTTATCAGGTGTCCCTTCAATTCTCGACATCTTCATAGTTGATGATGATGATGAAGCTCCAAGGAATTTCATACAAACGAAAGAAAACAAGCGAACCATCAATATTTAATCACTAACATTAAAAAAAAACGAGTTTTGGTATACCGCGTGATCTCCGAAATTGTTTAAGAATAATCACTGAATTTTCAAGCCCGGCCAGAGAATAGCCTACTTGTAAGTTGCAGAAAACTGCAACATCACACATGTAGATTACGAAAAAAATTAATATTAGCATTTTTTTCAAAACTCTAACATCAATCTTCGATATCATTCGAAATCGGCCAGAATTGTGATGCATTTTCAACGAACTATGAATAAATTCAATTCATATTTTTAAAAACGTTTTTAGAGGTTTATCAAGATATTGAAACGAAAATCGTGGTCTGCGACACTTCGCATCGCTATTCAGTAAAGAATAGTACTTTAAAAAAATTACGTCAGTTTCTCCCACGCGTTTATTTTTCTGTATTTTTTAGTGCTTTCTCGAAATTCTTTACGTGTAGTTAGCATTTTTTTATATAGAATGTTCCGGTTCAAAATTCAAATTATTACCCTTGATGTTCATAAAGCGAACGAACAAATTCCGTGCAATCCTTATAGTCCAGGATCATTGAAATGACAACAAAATTCACGCTCTTTTATTTGTACTAATTTTTTTTCTGTTCAACATAAACTTCCCAGAAATTTCAGTTCTTAAAGAGAACAGGTTTTCTAAATTCATGCAACAAATTTTAGAGTTCCTTCAGTTAGACAAAGACGAGCTTCGAAAAGGCATCATATTATATCTCGAGTACCTTTCCCTAAACAATCTGACGAAAATCGTGGTCTGATATGCTTCGCATCGCTATTCATGAAAGGAAAATACTTTTTAAAAATTACGTCAGTTCGTTCCACGCGCTTATTTTTCTATATTTTTCAGTGTTTTTTCCAATATGGTATGGGACATTTTGGAACTGTATAAAAACTCCCGGGAATTTATGAAAACTTTTTGGAAAGTTATGGAAATTTTTCGAAATTTATTCTGAGTTTTGAAAATTTATGAAGAATTTTGAAATTGTGGAAGGCTTTAGAAATAGGACTGATACTCCTGTTGACGGAAGGCATTCCCTCGGGAAAGTTTCAGGCGATGAATGAAGATTGGGTGTTTGGAATGCTTAAGGTGTAAATGATCTTGATAAAAAGGAATTGCGGAATAAAATGAGTGTAAAAAGCTAGATATTTTATGTGTACTGGAAACAAAGAAGGAGGGATGTCAGTTTAGAAAGATGGAGAATGGACACAAACTTTGATTAGGAGTAGATAATGAATAATATGGTAGCCAAGCAGACGGTCTAATTATGAATGCGAGAGCAAAGCAACATGTTAAAATGTTTGAATGTGTATCTTCTAGATTACTATAAATTAGAATAAAAGTGGAAATCAGATGGCTATTTATTATAGCGTGCTACGCTCCAGTTGATGGTGACAGCAGGCATGTAAAAGATACATTCTTGGACTCGCTGAATGACATTATCGGTACTTGCGATCATGGAGATAGAATAATTTTACTGCGAGATATGAATGGCTCGGTTGGTATGCAACGTGAATGTACCGACAGGGCACTGGTTCATTTCAGAGTCAAGGGTGGAGGAGAAGAAGAATCAATAATGAGTCGGAGCAGGAGCAAGTCAGAATAGAGAATTTCCAGAAACAAGAAGTATAATTGGTACATCGTAAAAAGCTGAGTAAATATTCAAGGCATAATAAATAAGATTCAAAGACGGAATCATATAATACAAATGTAGAGGGTGTATGGATGATACTACGGGACAGCATCTTCGAGAGCGCATCTGAAGTGTGTGGCACTGCGGCTGCAGGAAAAACGGCTGGAGATGCTTGGGCTTAGCGATGAGGAAAGGACTAGATTAAAAAATGATTAGAGGGATGAAAACAGAAAGGCCGAGATACTAGTCGAAAATAGCAAGGATAAAATGAGAGCGGAAGAAGATAGGAAAATGCAAAATCATTTTCAGGAAAATAAAATGTTTTGGAAATGGGTTAAAAAGATTGGGAAAGGAAGTACTAGCACTAAGTTAGTCGAAATTGAGAATGCTGATGATGAAATGGTATGTGATTCGCACAAAGTGAAATACTGTATGAGTGTTTTTTTGAAGAAATTGTATGAAGGTCAAACTATGGAACATAACAACCGTGACACTGAAGAGGATACGTTAGGCAATCCTGTTGCAGGTAGCGGTAGAAGAACCGATATGGACAACATCATATCCGTGATTAAGGAGCTAAAGTGGTAAGGCTGCTATTGTGAATGGTAACACCGCTTGAATGCTTGAGAGTGGTGGCGGATATTTGTGTGTCTGGCCGAATTCATGAATATGTGTCCTGTGAATGGTAAAGTTCCAAATGATTGTAGAAAGGCGATTATCGTCCCACTCCACAAGAAAAAGGGTAATAAAGGTGATTGTACTAATAATAAAGAGATGAGGCTGCTAAGTGCCGTGGGCAAAATATTTACCAAAATATTTATTGACAAGGTCATGGTAATAACTAAGGAAAGGATCTGGGAAGTCCAATATGGATTTATGCCAGAGAAATCATGTGTGGATCAGATAGTTAGCTTAAGACATATCATAGAAAAAAGTTTTAGAGTGAACAAAAGGGTCTTCTGTGCATTTGTTGATCTGGAAAAAGCATCCGACAAGGTAAATAGATCTAAACTTTGGGAAGTGCTGAAAGAGTGTGCACTGGCGTATAGAGTATAGTTAGCTTCGAAAGGAATAAAAACAATATATAATGGTAGTAAAGTGTGTGTAAGAGTAAATGAACGACTGAGGGATTGGTTTGATATAAAGAATAGCGTTAGGCGAGGCTGCGTTATATCCTCCTGAATGTTCAATCTATACATGGGCACATGTCTAAGAATGGCTCCCTTAGACGAAGAAGGTGTTGATCTCGGTACAGTGAAAGTAATTGGACTGACGTTTGCAGATGATATGATTGCTACGGCAGAATCAGTAGACCTTTTGAAGAGAATGTTGATAAGACTGGTTACCAGCATGAAGAGTAGAAGTCTCAAGATTAACGTGAAAAAAAAATCATCGTTTTTGTAAGAAGGGGTGAGGCAACAGCATGCAACGTTGCCTTAAGCGGGGAGATGATAGAACAAGTTGATGAGGTCGTGTATCTTAGAAGTTCATTTATGGCTGACGGGAAGATAGATGCAGATATATCTAAACAAATAAACGAGGGTAGAAAGATTATCGGCATTGTACGAGCTATTACTAGAAGTGAAAACGTAACGAATAAAACTCAAAAGTTTTATGGTTGTCACGCAGTTGCTGCGGAATATGTGCGGTAAAACGCTAATGGACAAAGTCGGTAACGAATGAGTTCTCAAAGAGCGAAGAGAAAAATAACTAAAAGAAACACCAAAACCCATAAATAATAAGGTGTACAAAAAATATATTAAAACGATGATCGCTTTCCGAGATTTGTCGGGGAGCCCCTGGAGCCACCGCTCGGGGCCACAGCATGCGGAACGGTGTTGATGGTGAGTTGCGTGATGGTCAGGCAGATCTCATCGATCAACAATCTGGTCAGCAAGAACATCCGCGACAAACGGCTAACAGTGGAGCATCAACTGTGCCTGACGAGGATGCTTTGGCTAGCAAAAGCAATTTGCAACCAACCATCTCAACAGGAATACCGTAGGAGAGCATAAATTGGAATACATCCATGATAGAAGAATTGATGTGTCTCTATTATGAAAGCCTACCTACTACAACATCATCGCAAGAGGTTCCAAACATCGTATTAAATTCTTAACATCGTTAACTCATCAGGCACTTGACTTGGTCCGTGGCTGATGATGGGGAAAAGAATTAATAATAATAATAATGATAATAATGAAGTGACTCGGGGCGACAGAGGGCCCAACTCAAAAAGTGTCTTCAACATATTGGGCTGTTACCATCTTGAGTCTGGGGTTTAATTTTTTGAAGCGTGGGGCAAAAATATTGAACATTACATTTATATGAAAGAGATATTGCACCATTCACGCCCCAAACTCTTATTTTTGTAAGTCTCCTTTTCAGAGGGAGTTATTTTGTTCCATTTTAGCATATTTTAATAAAAGCTTGATTGAAGAAAAATTTATTTATATATTTCATTTTTGGGTTTTCAGTTTTTCGCAAATGTTTCTCTGTCACATGTCTCGCAATTTCGAGCAGTCTAATTCTTCAATCGAACTCCGTTTAGGAAGGAAGGGGGGGGGGCTCAAATTTAAATTCCAACCTCTAAGATCTTCCATAGATACACATATTGCTGTTCTTTTTCAACAATATATAAATTCAGAGGTCACGGGGGGTAGGGATTAAATACAGACGACATGAGAAAAGGAGGGATGTTAACTTGAAACGACGTATGCAAGCAAAGTAACAAGTTAATTAGATATGTATAAGTGTCTTAAATCACAATATAACCACCAGAGGGGATAGTAGGAGCTCAACTCAAATTTAAACTCTACTCTCCAAAATCTTCTCATAGATATCCTTGTTGTTGGGTTTTTCTGACACTTTGAACATCTGTGGGGGAGGGGGGGGTGGTACGAATGAACTGAGGGGGGTTCTCAACTCAAGTTTAATAGAATATGACACGTATTTCACCAATTTCATTTAAAAAATGTTCCCAAAGTTATGAGTATTTGAACTTTTGAAAAGCTGGTGTCGCAGCTTATCAAAAATTTGTCGAAATGTTTACCTTCCCATTCATGAGACTGTAATGGAATCGTCGAAATTTTCAATCTCTGGTTTTTGACAGATCTTTACGTGTCAGCACTTACAGAATCCGACAGTCATAAAATGTTGTCAGTGTCTGTCTGTATGGCTGTCTGCCTGTATGGCTGTCTGTCTGTATGGCTGTAAGTCTGTATGTCTGTACGTCTGCCTGTGCAGTTACCTGAATGCTGTATCCACGCTAACTCTTGAAGGATTTTTTCTGTTAGATAAAGAAATTCCAATCGACATTTACACTAGATATAAAATATATTTCGAAATTATCCCAACTAAATTTTTCCATTTAAATAAAAATTTAAAAGTATAAAATTCTGCAGCCTTTTCAGTGTCCGTTGAGTCCGCGATTTCCTCTTTCGTCTTCTTAGAAGATATGATGCAGGTCCTTTCAAACGTTAAGTCTTGCGTAGGTTGTCCATTTTTTCGAACGAATGTGTAAAGGTTCATTGATTCTTATTTCTATGCGACTGTTGATTTGAAATGTGTGCAGTCAAATTCGTTCGTTTTCAGTTTCTAAAAAATAATAATAACTACTGACATTGTGTATAAACCTATGTTGAAGTAGAATCCTTATAATGAAACAAAATAAACTAATTGATTGTCGTATTATAGCAGCACATTTGACTGTACATTTGACTGTGACTGTGACTGGCACGTGCCAGAGGTGATTCGCAGGCGAGTTGTAGGCAAGTCGGAGGCGAGTCGGAGACGAGCCTGACGTTAAGCCGATGGCAAGTACTGCAAACTTCACAAGAGTTTCAACTGCCTACTTTTTGCACCTGTTACACACGATACTTTATGTAACAAATGCAGGAATCTTCGATTTAAGAAACTACAAAAACAAGGAATTTTCGTTTTCAACTTCCAGAAAATAAAAAATTCAAATAAGTTTGAAAAAGTATATTATATTTACGAGAATAAAGTTTACACTCCACTCTTACGAGGGTGAGTTTTTGTCGTCTTTCACAAAGTTTTTAATTGTTACGTTGGAGCAATTAGTGAAATGGTAAACGACGTTTCGCGAATTAGTAAATGTTATTAATTGTATATCCTCTGTCTCAAAGTCTATAGACGTGGATGCGCCGAAGTTCACCTTTCATTTGGTTTTCGAGCGCTTTGTTGATGGAGATCTATCTTCAGATTTTTCGCGTGTGTGGATTTTACATGCAATGATTTTGTTACCTGGTCGCATATTTTCCTTTTTTGTTCAGCAAATCTTCTAAGTAACTTTCTGCAACATCAGCGGATTTCCACCCACCATGATGTTTGACAGTTGTTATGTCGGCTCCAGAATCACCAAAAAGTGTTGCTGTTTTGCGACGGAAGGTGTGACCCATATAGAGTTGAGCATCTGGCAAGTTCAAATATTCAGCGACCTGTTTTGGCATAAGTCACCGTACAAAACCACGTCTCAGTATCAGGAGTGCGAGTGATTAAGTTTTTTACCCGAAAAGCCAGTAGTGAGGTTATGTTGCTATATTGCATTTCGGCTCTGCTGGAAAGTAATTTAGGATCGAAATACGTCTGCGCAGCGGCTAGATGAAGTTATTTTGCTTAAAGTGCACAAGCGCAACAGCTACAAAAAGAAATTTCGCTTAAAGTTCGCAAGCGCAGCAGCTCCAAAAAGTTTCTTTATAACTGCTTTTTAACACGATTTCAGAATTAGTCATTTTCCGCACGCTACACATGCCTCGAAAATCGAGCATACTTGAAAACAATTAAATTTATCAATTTTTAATGTGCATGTTTATTTGAGCATTTTCAATATTTTTAAATTTGTGTTTGAAATTCAACAATTTCATTCATATTTTAGAACTCATAAGCTTCTTGTAGACACTTTAAAAATTGAACAGAAAATTCCTTCAATTGATTAAATTCAGAATGTTCAACCTTTGATAAGTTAAATTGAAATAGTCATCATATAATCCTATTTTTTAATATGAATCTTACATTTATTTCAATTAGGGTAATCGGTACAATGATTGGCCACTTAAGAAATTCCGCTGGTTGAAAAATTTCTAAAACACACTATAAGCGTCAAACGATATTATCAAATACATGGATGGATAATAAAATTTTATTGAAAAATAATTCAATGCGGGAATATTTTGAATTCAAAACGTCCTAAATTGAAAATTAGAAATTCAAACCAAGAGACAAAGCAATTTTGAAGAAGATGCTAAGAGGAATGAGAAGGTAGAACAAGATGCGGAAGCATACTTTTGGGCAATTTTTGTCCTAAAATTAATCAATGATTGGAAACTATCATTTGGTGATGGCTAGTGAATTTAATATATTACTGCCATATAGAGTCTGATGTATTTTAGCATACCTAGCCTAATTAATCAAGAGGTTCTTTTATAGATTCGAAGCTGTAGATTCCGAAGAAAGAAAACGAATTCACAAAAATTTTCAAAATTGTTCAACCACCCGCTAACTTTTACACAACGACGCATCAAACACCTGATTGCGATACTTTACGTGAGATACGGGTCTCATGAACTTTCAAGAAGGTAAAAGAAGTATAAATCAATAAATCGAGGATACCCCACTTGGCCCACTTGCCCCGTCTTTTACAATCTGCCGTTATCATGAAAGAGAGGGAACAATAAAAAATATTAGGTAGAATGAACCGAAAACTTGTGGTCGCTCCTCGCTCACTAGTCATAAATAAAAATTCGAAGAAACCAGTTTGCAATTTGGGCCTTGCTACGGCCGTAATTATGACCCTAATATTGCGTGAACGCAATCATGACCACAATGGTCGCCGTTTTTTTTTGAAACAGACTGATTGGGACATTGAAAGAAGATTTTAAACTTGAGAACTATAATGCATTTATTTTTTATTGTAATTAACAGTTTCTGGTAAAGTTTCAATCTGACTTTGTATTCCGAACAATATTATATTTTACTTTCACATATTTGTCAATTGAATTATTCATTTAAATTAAGAAAATCACCTGGCGTGAGTGCTGTGCCTACTGGACAATCCTCCTTGTCTTCTGCGGAAAGTGCATCAATTATATAGGGAAAGTTCATGTTTATTTTCCTCCGTCTTTGAGACATATTATATATTCCACGGCGAACATTATTTTCATCCACTATTGCTAGAACGTCACCTAGGTGTGTCGATATAACAGTATATTCTTTGGTAATTGGTATTATCTTTGCATAGTAGAGACTTGATATTTTCGTTTGGAGTTGTACACGGGTTTCAGGAAAATAGTACGAGTGTACGCGTAATCCTGATTCTAATAGATGGGACTGACGAGGAGGTACGGCAGGAGGATGAAGCGGGACAGGCGGAGAAAGTTCAGCATGAGGATGAAGTTCGATAGGAGCAGGAATTCTGACTGGATGATGAATTTCGACTGAAGGATTATGTTCTGAAGAAAGATTAAGTCCAGCAGGAGCTTGATGATCGCCAGGAAGATGAGTTCTGCGAGGAGATAAAGGTCCACAAGGAATTGTTTCGTCATTCCTATAACTGCCGGACTGCGAGCTTGATTCTGTAAGAGGAAATAGAAGTGGATGAATATACTTGAAATATTGATTGCAACGACTAAATACAGGCATGTGATACATTCTAAGGGAATTGGCTGTCATCATGTTCACACATATATGGGCATATCCACGGAAAGTGTCATTTTTCTTTCACCGTGATTTGATAGGTGAAGCTAATCTTAAAATACAAGTTATATTGCATGAAAACTTACGAACAGACTCTCAGAAATGAAAACAAAAGCTCACAATCATTACAGAAATCCTCACGAAATGATATAGTATATTATAGTTAAACCAAATCCCAAAAACATACCTGCATAATAAAAGGAGATGTTTCGGGTTTCAATCGTGTGCAAAACTCGTGTGCAATGTTTACGAAACGTCGGCAAGATTCGTAGTTTTGCACACGATTGAAACACGAAACATCTCCCCTTACGATAATGAATCATCGTGAAAGCATTAGTAATATTTGTCACCAGTTAAAAACTAGTTCAGTAGAGCATGGGCTACTGAAATTTCATAAATTTGACATTGTGCTTAGATTTACAACTCAACAAAAAAGTATTAAAGTCCTTTCACCGTTTTTACGATTTAATTTCCCCTTCAGACATATGTCGATGTGGAAAGTGTGTGCAGCTAACTAGGTCAGAAATCCTTTGATTTTTTATCAGATTTTGGCGTCGAACAGACACCATATAAGGAAGAAATATGTGCTGCTGAAATTGTGTGCTACTAAGACATTCAAATATCGAATACTTTGAATTTGTCGGAAAAATGTCCCCTCCGTCATCGTATTTTACTCCGAGACTTCTTGAAGCACACTTTTCTATGCTCACGAAAGTTAAACAGTATGATGGGCCGAATATGTTTGAAATGGATTAAGTCGATATTGCAGTGCCAGCAAGGGCTATGTCCAATTTAGGGCTTAGATACTTGGAACGGAAATGTAAAGAAATCATCCTCACCCTGACGGCAAGGTTAAGAAGTAGACCAAGAATAGGAACAAAATACCTCGTTCCATTCCTTCTGATATTCCTCGGCCATCCAACTGTTAATTTCTTCTGTGATCAACCTACTGGGAATGCCTACGACGGATTTAGGACCAGTGAAGGTTTCTTTTACAACTAGTTCTGCTAGCCTATCTGAGATCTCGTCACCTTTAATGCCACTGTGCCCAGGGATCCAAAGTAGAGTCACTCGATTTTCCGTCGCTAGATTGTTCAGTGCCTCAAAGCACTCCCATACTAGTAGTAACGTTAACATAGCTCATGCCTACAAAAAAGGCTTCGGCTACTGTGATAAAGATCACCCAATAGTCAAGTATGTTAAGTTCAAGAAGCTGCATTTAAAAGACCGGTGGAAGTTGATCATAGAAATAAGGTGTGTTTCGCATGTCTGACAGATAAGCACCCTGACAGAAGAAGCAAGAATATGAAATATGGCAAGGGAAGCTGACAGAATGAACACAATTCCTTACTGCATTTTGAAGCAAGAAATCCATCCTTCCTGAAGCAGCAGCAGAACCAGGACCAGGGGACCAGGGGAAAAACACAAACTTGAGGACATAAGAGCTAACTCTGACGTAGACCTGCGAGAGCAGAAACAGAATCTGAAGACGGCTGGCTGGGTACAGCTAAGACTTAAGCATCTCGAAAGTGATTAATGCAGTTCCGAGGGTCCTCAGAGGAGAGGATAACGCCCGCCTAAAGATAAACTTCAAGGCCGTCATGGGAAAAAAGAACGAACCGTTCGCTCTCCTCACAGCACTTGGATGGACAAATCCTTGGACACATGGTTTAAGAGATCTTGTAGTCAAGGGTGTTGTCAAAGACTGCCAGCTGTACAAGATACAAAAGCGAAACCATCAGTACCAAGGATGACACCACTTCGGGATATCCGTTAGAGAGTTTCATGAAGCCATTCAACAACGCAGCGGTGAATCATTTTGGACTATCGTACGTCGCAAATGAACAGAGGCATGAATATAGATTCGGAGCTGGACGTCACTCAGGACGTCATCCAACAGAAACTGGATACGGACGGCATCGAGTGGCACTTCATTTTACCTAGAAGTCCACATATTACAGAATGCTGCGAACGGCTAGCAGGGTCAGTGAAGCGTGCCTTAGAAGCCGTTAATAGCCGGCCTTTGACTTATGCATCAGTATATCCATAATATCCGGGAATTTTGACACTCAATCATTTCCTACTGCTGTGGAATGCTGGCAGACATGAACACCAGGATAATTCAGCAGCGATGATTTGCTGCTAAGAAAGCAGTGGCGGTGATTCCATGGAATGGCCGAACAATTCTAGAGACGTTGAGTACGCAGTACTCTAAAATTTAGAACCAAGTGATTTACAGAGGGACGAGATCTTCTGGTGGGAACTGTTATCGCCATCTGAGATAACCAGCTTCCCAGAAATCAGTTGGCACGTAGAAGGATATCAGTAATCTACCCAGAAAGAGATGGCCATTTTCAGTTACGCGTTCAAAGTAACGGATAAAGTATATTTAAAGAAATAATCAATAACTTGAAAAAGACATAATGATTGGCCATGAAGACACAGTGATTAGCATAGGCCAATGATTGTGTAATTGGCTTATGTCATTGGCCACATCAGATTATATATTACAGATTTTAGAAGCATATTGATTAGCCTCTAAATTGTATAATGATTGTCGGGTTTAGAGACTATAAGTGCGGCCCTGAGTGCTTACTTACTCGTCGCTTCAAATCTGGTTTGAACTAGATTTTAATAGTCCTTGTTACTGTGCCGACCAGATGCGAGGCAGGCACAGTAACGAGAGATTAGTGTAAACATAATATATATATAATTTACAAAATGATTGAATCATTTAAATTTAAATGATATTTTCGACTAATTTTTCAGACAGGAATTCATTACAAACCAACCCGAACTTCCCCAAATCATTCCAAAATCTGTGTCAGAAGCAAGTTTTCAATCTTTTTTTAATACATACATCAACACCGACATCAATTCGTAGTATGATGTATAATCCAGGATTGTTTCGACAAATACTCGCCGAAGTGGGGGAGGGGGTGAGGTTTTTGGACTTTTGACGAAAAGCCCTTTTCTTTCAACGTATATAACTTTTTCCCTTTGACATAAAATAAAATTTTACATTGTATGTTTTTGACGTATTTTTCACAGTTTTTTAAATGGTTATAACTATTTCTGGAGAATGTCAAAACTTAGTGTCCTTTTCCAGAATCAAAAATAAGTTTGACTTTTTCTCAAATTTGGGCACATTTTTGTTAATATTCTATATGAAAAACTGCGATTTTTTCCTATTAAATAGCCAAAAAGCCGATCCTAGAATTTCTCTTTAGGTTCAATGATATATAAACAAATACAGCGGGAAAATTAGCCATTTCAACAATATGATATTTTATTTCTGAACAAATTACATAGATAAACTCGTTGTTGATCGAAATGATTGAATATAGATTAGAGGAACACATAAATTTCAGTCAACCTTTTGCTTCATTGTTACAAACTATTTACTTAAACTATTAAGGCCCATGGGCAGACCAATAGACCTAATAAAAAAGTCAATATTGGGATGAGAGCACTTTATTAAAAGATGATTTGTCAAAGTAAAGAATCTGATTTCTCTATCGTTTAGATAATATTTTTTGAACACTTTCTTTAGATCTGTATGTTACAGAAAAATTGAATACGCTTTTCGCTTCTATTCGCTTCAATTGAAAAATCAGATACTTTTCTATGGGAAATCATCTGTTGATAAGATGCTCTCATCCAATATCAACTTTTTATCATTTCTATTTGTCTGCCCATGGGCCTTAATGGTTTTGAAAATGGTTAATAGCTTTATAATTTGTTTATAAATTTCAAATTTAAGGCAACTTTTGTTACTATATGCCATTTTAATGATAAAACAGGACAATTTTAATACAGTATAATTTTCGTATACAGCAAACTGATACACCGGATTATTTGTTTAGATAAATATTTTATGAAAAAACTGAAATTTTGCATGAAATTTATGTGTTGTTCCAATCTATCTTCAATATTTATGATCAGCAGTGAGTTTATTTGAGCAATTTGTTGAGAGATCAAAAATTATATTGTTCAAATGGTTAATTTCCCCGCTGTATGTGTTTCCGTACTATTGAACCTAAAAAGAAATTATAAAATCGACTTCAACAGTTTTTTCAGAAATTTAGTATAGATCATTTACAAAAAAAAATCTGTTGAGCATTATGGGCTGTGTGTGTGTGAACAGTAAAGACTAGATCCGTTCCACTGTGGATCGGTCCTGGGGTCTCAGCTTCGGCGAAGCATCCGCTTATTTTTTGTTTAATTACTCGATAACAAAAAAGCACCTTTCTGAAATTGGGCTATTTTATGGGAAAAATCTCATCTTTTTAACTAGGCTATTTTCAAGAAAATAAAATGGGTCCAAATCTAAGAAAAAATATTATTTATTTTCAATTTTCTCCCCCATATACTTAACAATCCTCAACCTCTTGGTCTGTTGCTTGCCCATCAGCTGAAAAACCACGTGACGTGCCTGGGCTCCCTAGAGTCATGTGGTTTCGTCATGACTGACAACGACGATTCGAAACTGGAGCTCATACAAGAACTCCTGCTTTTTATAAAAGTAGACACAAAACACAAAGCAACAGACCACAAGTGACGTGAATAAGATTAGAATGACTACCGTTGAACGACAGAACAATGTTAAGGCTCTTAATACTGACATTAATGCTATTAAGAAGAGTCGCAGCATCCTGAAAGAAATATGTCAGAAGCTGGATAGGTCTCTAAGAACATGATTCTCCATAAACTCCCTGACATAGAAAAGGTCAATCGGGAGCACGAAGCATCTGTCACCTGAATCTTCTCGGAGCTCAGAGCCTGTAGAGACTAGATGTAAATAGCAGATTTTGAATTTTCTATCGCAGTTGAGAAGGATAGAGTTTGGGTCGATGGTCGGGCGCCAGCTAAGTACTTGATTCAGCTGATCCTCTGCTTCTCACCTAAAGCTCGTACACACAATGCTGGTAAACGGTTCACTGACGCCAGTAGCACGGTCTGATTCACTGGAAACGTCAAACCTACTTTGGAGCAGAGAGAGAAAAGCTTACTCCATTGAGGTCTTCATCGATTGACTCTTGCTTGGTCAACTCTTCATCAAGTCTGCGTGAAGGAACCAAGTTACTACTCGCGCGAAGGCTGCTAAGAAGTATTTCTGATGTGAGTAGATAGGATGCTGGTACAAGTCAAGTAAAAGCTCTGATTGCTTCAAATTTTAACGTTGATTACTGTCCACATATTTTTTTCTGAAATATGCATGGGTTTGCCAATCTCTCAGAAATTCAAAGTAATGTTAACGATTGAGAGATAATTTGCGTTAGCGAAACATAGCTGACCTTCCTTTCCAGTTACTTCCTCTTCTGTTTATTCAATTTTGATTGTATCTTTAGTAATGCCACTAAGCCTGAAGGAGTGTGTTGATAGAGTGGGAGGCTAGCGATATTTATCAATTGTTCTGTTGACAAATATGAAACACTACATGCGAGTAAACATTACATTTTCATCAAATGCAATATTGAGTCGACGAATTTCATTGTAGGCTTTGCGTATATTAGCCATCTAGCTGTTTTGGAGAATGTATTGAATTGTTTAGATCAGATCCTGCCTAGGCTCATTGAGGGTCACGACGATTCTCTGTTCCTGTTATGGGGAGGCTTAATGCCCGTGTTGGAAATATAGATTCTGTTGAAAGCGAAACTGTAGCCATAAGCTCCTCACACCCAGTAGGACGACGATGGATTGAGTAATGAACTACAGAGGGTTAGATCTAGTAAACTTCACGAAATATAACGATTTTTTTGACTAAATGGTAGGAAAAGCCTGTTTTATGCTGAGAGTCTGATGATTCCAACATCGCATCGTCCGAACACATGCTGACAGTGTTCTTCCTAGATGGGGATTTTTCTGTGAATCCTAAAAGCCTTCAGGCGGAGAGGCTTCTCCTGGAAAAATCGTTGCGGAGGGACAACCAGAGGTACTCCTTTGTATATAAATGAAGGTCACTCATCCTGATCTGGAGGTTCTTATCTCCTGTTTAATCTTTACAATCCACTCTTCTGCACGAAAGATCGACCCAGTGCAGTAGCGATCTATTAGAAAATCTTTCGAATAATATGAAGTTTCTCCAGAGTTCTGGAAAGCAGCTAATTTTTTAGGCCTCGTAAATCCCAGGTAAAATATATAGAGTTGAATGTATAGTTGGACATCACTAATTCCCAATACGGCCCGCGCAAACCTCCACTTCAATTTCTAGATCAGCCACCCCATCCGTTCCTGGAATTCCTTCCTGACACCTGATTACTGTTTTCATAGGCTCTGTTTAGTGCGATTTTTAAAGTTGAAAGAGTGCTTGACAGTTCGGCTTTCATTTATGCAATAATGATTTACAAGAAGAGGAGTATCTCTGACTCATGTAAATATAAATGCATGGCTCTCGTCAACACGATTACCAAAATCTTTATTAAATTTTGCTGACTATGCTTTCAAAATGGGCTGAGAGTGAGGGACATCTTTCTGAGAATTATATCATTTTCATTTATTCATTCATTTTATTTTCATTTTATTTCTCATTCTTATTTAGCGTTTTTCATTTTAGTTATTTTTACCTCAAGTTCAATTGCATAAACTTATTTATCGAGACTTGAAAGGAAAGTTTACCTCCTATGAAAAAAATTCCTCAAAATGGAGGTCAGTACAAAAATTGTAAGGATCTTACAAGGGGAAGGCCTCCCTTGCGACATCGACTTTTCGATGAGACTGTCATCAATCGATAGTACGTCAAAAATGATTAGACACGTGTCCCGGCTTCTTTATAAGTCGGCCCTTGTTTAAGAATTATGAGCGCTTGAAAATCACGATCGCCGCGGCTGCCAAATGTCCACCGAGTCGCACACGGGTGCCTTCACGAAGCGCCGCCAGTGCAGCGGTAAAGAGCCTGCCTAGCAACCACACTGCCGCTTGTTCAAATCTTTTTGTCGAAATTTTTTTAAATATTTTTTTTTTCGCATTGTGAATATAATAATCATTTTTTGATGTTCCCCGACGATAATTTTTTTCAGAAACAGTTAAATTATTGGGAAATAAATAATATGAATAAGAATCAACGACAGAGGCAGTTGGCCCGACTCTCTCCTCTCTTCCATGAATCGTGACAATGCGTCCGAAACCAGATTCAGAAAGAGCAGAATAAATACGTACACTCATTCTTCCCGAATTTGACCGCAGATGTCTCTTTTTACGCTATAAAATTTAACACGTTGCTTCTGATGTGTATAACATTTCTGCATGATATTTATGCCCCAATAATTCAACTTTTTTTGAAAGAAAAATTTTCAATCGCCGGGTGAGCATCAAAGAATGATTGTTTACCGGGACACGTGTCTAATTACTTTTGACGTACTATCAATTGATGATAGTCTCATCAAAAAGTCAATGTGGCGGAAGAGGCCTTCCTCTTGTTAGCTTGCCTCTATAACAATGCAACCTTGGTAACTTTTACACAAAGGCAACACGTCGACGGAAGAGATTGTGCTGGGGGTGTTTAGGGTGAAATTCTCGGAACATTACTCTTTACTTTGTTTCTCAATGACCTCGGAAATTTCCTAAGAGACCATGGGGTAGGGGGCATTTCTCTTGACTCGAAAACGGAGAATTTTTTGGCTAACACTAATGATATTGTTGTACTTGCGGATTCTCCGGTGGATCTTTGAAAGCAAATTGACTTGATTGAGGAATGTTGTAAATTAAACTTACTTCCGGTGAACAAAGATAAATCGAAGGTCATGATATTTTGGAAAAGGGGGCTTTAAATGGATATACTTGTACCTTCAAGAGGAACCCGCTGCAGTTCGTTTCTGAATATGATTATTTGGAAACGACTTTCACTTACTTGGGTAACATCTTGAGAACTTCTGTAGAAAAAAATCGAAATAAAAAACGCGGTCTCTTTATAAGATACAGGGTTCCTGTTTCAGGCAAAAAAATAAGCTAAGAGTCTTTTTTTAAGAGAAAAAATCAAATTAAATCTAGGTTCAAGTCTGAAAGCGGGTTTGAATTGAGGTGTAATAAATACAAGATCTAACAAAAACAAGATTTTTCTATTCTGCGCACGAAGTATGGACCTCGCGATCCACAAACGATCATCGATTAACAAAATTGATATTTATGAACGGAGCCAATGCGACATTGCCAAATATAAAAACGCATTCTACATTTTCCGAATAATAATACCACTAGAGAGTTCAGAAAAATCTTGGCTTCATAAATTATTTCATAACTTAAAACTTCCGATTAATGAAATACAATACCCTTCTGTTAAAAATATGTTGATATACTACTGACCAGAAGGGCCGCGATTGAAACTTTCTTAGCGATTTTCAATTCTTGAAAGGTAATTTTGAACAGAAAGTAAATTAGAAAAAGAATTTTTTCTCAAAGTTTGTAAATAATATGTGACATCTTCCTGACAAGGACATGATTTTGGACGAGATTTAATAACTTGATAATATTGTCTAATAATTATAATAAAATAACGATGAAATAAATTAAAATAACCCATCATGCGTTGTTAACGTTTGTTCACGATGATTGCTTCATTGTTGCCGAGGCAAGTTTTGCAGAGATTTACAACTTCGCGTAGATATATATACAATAAATCTGTGCTGACGTAAAATTGTATGTGACTTTAATGTAGCTACTATTTACTCATGGAATTATTTGAGTTTCTTGAGGTGAAATGAAATTAATATTACAGATGTCTGAGAAATGAAGTTCTACTCCTTTCTTGCATTTTATATTTTTTTATATAATTAATAATGTACCCGATTTACACCAATAAGATGAATATTATTTATTCAGTTTGCCTTTTTTATATTTTTGAATTCATGTATTATATCATTTATCATGCCTTGATGAGAATCTCATAATTATGTAACAATTAATATATACTGGACATACTTTTTATGTTCATTTCATGACTGAAAATTCGCACTAGGAAAAAATCAGCATGAAATCAAGAAAATATTGATTCAGAACTGTAGTAGATACTCGAGAGATAGATCTTCTAGTAGATACCTCAAAATCCGAACCAGAAATTCTTTGAATTATTAGAGTTCAGAATTCTCAATCCTTTCAATACATAAATTAAAATAATCAACTTTAAACTTAAAGCGTTTGAAATTGGAAATTAAATACTTGAACTTGAATCGAAGCCAAGTGTTCAATATAATTGAACAATTTTACATTTAGGGCTCCTAAGGTCCGACAGATTGGAAAAGAAGCACTGAAAATTATCCAACTGTGGAGAGAGGAGATGGACAAGAATAGCGGTATTTATGTTCAGAACTGATGTAAATAAAAGATGTGTTGGGAATGAGAGCAAACAGAAAAGTGAAAATTTTATTTTTCATCATCATTTTAATATTCGTTCCTAGTTTTGCAATTATTTCCGTCACCCGTTTTGAGCGGTGGCACCTTTTTGCTGAACGCGTGCTTACTCACAACTTTTTACAGCTCCAGTGGTCTAAATCAGGAAGTTTTTAACCGATCTCGGTTTTTTTTTGGAAATGCTCAACATTGGATAAAGAAAATCATCTATGTATATACATTTTTTTTCAATTGATTCTCATTTCATTTTTTGTATAGATAAATAATATGTAAAAATGAGACTTTTTGGGAATACCATTTTTTGACGAGGAAAAGACTTATACCATATATAATTGCTGTGTATCAGAATTAATGCGAGTAGACTCCAGAAAAATAAATTATTAGTTTAAGACTGAAGCTGATTATTATAAACTAATAATACAATAAATACTTGGATGAGGATTTCAATGGCAGGAAAAAAATGGTTTGATGTCTAAAAGTGCTCAAGTAGATTACAGAAATAATAATACTTAGAAATAACTATAAATATAAACAATTGATATTGTTATAAATATTATTATTATCATTCATGACAAGGCTCTGATTGACAATGTATCTAAGGATTAAGAACTGACCAAAAATATTTTTCTTCAAAATGCATTTTTTTCCTAAAGTTATTTCAAAAATAAGTTAAAAACTTGAAAACATCGCTGAGAAGCTTTGTTGAGAATTGAAAAGTCTTCAATCCTAAGGAAAGAAACTTTGAAGTCGGTCAATACTTGAAGACTTTGGACCTTCTCGAATAATAAATTTCAGATTTGCAGCACTCTGTTACGGTTGGCACGGAGTTTCGCCTCACTCTTTTTCTCGATTTTTTAACTTAGTTTCATTGATCCTATACAAAATATTTTGATACAAAATTACGCAAAAAATACCGAATTTCCGGTAAAATTGAAAAAAAGTTGCCCAGATATCAATTCTTTTAGTTAGTACTTTGGGACAAGGAATTTGGGTAAATAATTATAACCTTTTTACTTTGGAACAGGAAAATTTCCACGAATGCGAGCAGGCAGAATTCTAGAAAGGATTTAAGCCCAGGTGACTCCAATCCAGAGTTCAGACCATTAATATTTTCAAATTACTATCTGAAATCTTAACAACCCAAGTGATAAATAGTATAATCCATTTTTCTCAGTGTGCCCGGCATAGATATAAAATAACTAACATGTGGGTTCGAATTAAACTTGGTGTTGATGTACGAAATGAGAAGGATTCAGAACTTGCTTCGGATCGGTTTGGATCAAATCTTATAAAGATTCGGATCTTGGATTATGGATGTCGTATCAAATGCGACAAGTTTCCTGACTGAATTTCATGTATCTGCCTGGGCGGAAATTGGAAATTTACTCAAAACTATAGGTATGATATTATATTATTATATTTACCGACAGAATTAAGAATAAATGACAAGGATACGACCAGAGTATAAGCGATCCTCATTGTTTCCAAGTAGAGAAAACACTGATTCACGCAGTAATGAAGAATTTGGTGAACAGTAAATAGTGAAATTTATGGCGCTCCATTAAATCATATACACCGCAAGGTCAAATAGATACCAGTCATAGGAAAGCGTGATTGCGAGTGAAACACCTAGTAGATCGCGCATCAGTGCGTCTCTTTCACACTCATGAATATAGCTGGTATGAATTTGGCCAATTGTATATAATAAAGTCGTTATCTCCCAGATTAGAGGCGTCAAGCTTGTAGTTCTGAAATTATTTATATTTAATATGTAATCCAATGAGTGGAAGAAAATTCATTTAATGAATTCGTTAAAAGTATTATCTCAATTTTTACATCGTTTAACTTTTTGAGAAATCCGGTTTTTACATGGAAAATGAATATAGTGTCTAATGTCCATTGTAAGGTCCATTTACAATTTGCTTGGAGAATGAAAAATTCTACAGAATATGGTGAAAGAACCTGAAAGACTGATCAGATTGTTTTACATTTTATATTTGATAAAAATGTTTCAGAAATTATTTGAGGAGAGTGGAGTGCAGCTAGGTGGTTGAACTTTGCAAACTCATTTTAAAATCATGAAATACATTTTCTGTGAAAATTTCAGATCCTGACGACATTAATTTACAAGAATCTCAATTTTGTACTTATTATTTTCATTATGTGTCTTACTAATAATACTTCATGCAATCTCAAATTTCACTTTTTAATCACGTTAAAATCCAACTTCGTAAAGTGACAATGAATATACTCATGCACTGAAGAGTCCATTTAATTTGGCTAAGGTTCAATATTGAGCCACCCACACAAATGAGGAAATTTCCTTCAAAAGACGTCGAAAATAACCCCATCAAAAGCTATTTTTTCCGATTCGTTTAACGATCTTTGATCCAAAAAAAATTCGGTAAAAGGTGCATTGTTAATCTGCACACGGGAAAAAAATTCAAATTAAGAAAGTCGGTCTTAAATATAGCGTTAAATCTAAGAAAGACTTAAATTAATCAAAGTTTACCAGGAAAAAGACTTTTTCCACTGTGCACGGAGAACGGCTTTCGCCATGCGCAAACCATCATCGATAAACAATATTGATAAACAAACGAAGCAATCTAACGAAACGAATACGATGATGCCAAATATCAAAAGGTGACTGCGATCATAAGTGAAATACATAAATTCATGCATTCTTTGAATAATAATGCCACGCGAGAAGTTGAGACGCTTGCAGTCATAAATAGTTTCTCAGTTTGAAATTTCTTCTCAAACGAATGTAGTAATCTTCTGTGAAAGAAATGTTGAATATACAGCGTCGTCCATAAATGAGTTCACACTCCCCCTGGGGAGGGAGAGGGACTTAATTATGAGAATTTCCCTGCATGATCACAATGTTTAACGAAGCAAGGGGGAGACGAAAAATAAATGCGTGACGTCATTTATGGACAAAGCATACTAGCAATCAGAAGTTCTACGCTCGATACAATTTCAGTAATTTTTAATTGCTGGAAGGTAACTTTCAACAGAAACAATTAAAGTGTGCTGGCATAAAACTTTATGAAACCTACATCTACGTAGGTACTTTTTACTAAAAGAGTAATCTGAATTTCTGAAGATGAGATAAAATTATTGATACACGTGTCTAAAAGATGAAGTGTTACGTCTTTCTTTCAATGTATATTTTTTTATGAAATAAACAATGTGCAGGATATGCAGCAATGGGATTGAGATTATTCATTAAGTCTACCAGTCTCTTCTATAAAGAATTGGGGTTTCACATTATATACTACATGGGCTGAAAAGTCTTCGGCCTGACAATGAAAAAACGATATTTTGAATGAAAAATTGGCTTTATT
>JAUMHM010000083.1:47825671-47842918 GCA_032362435.1 Melikaiella ostensackeni
CCCCCCCCCCCCCCCCCCCCCCCCCCCCCCCCCCCCCCCCCCCCCCCCCCCCCCCCCCCCCCCCCCCCCTCAAATTTCAAAAATCATCCTCACGTAATTAATGGACATTTCCTCAATAGGATTTGAGAAAAACTTCGAGTGTTAGGTTATTTTTTTTATATAATTTTATTTTATATTTTATTGATATATTTTATAAGTGAATGCTTCGGTAAAAAAATTATAATACCAATTATTTGTTACGTACAAAACAGACATTCCGGAAGGGATGATCATAGGGTATGAAATGACAGTATCGGCAAAACAATTAAATTTTAAGTTTATTCATGTCTATAAATTATTGTTCTTATCATGAAAGAAGAAAGGCTTCGCCAGTGAAGCAGGACCATTATGAACAGACTTAGGGCTGAGCATTCAGTAGAAAAGGTCAATTTCGATAAGACATTGAAATTTCGACATTATTCTCCGGTAGAAATTGCTATTATTTTTATTATTCTGAAACAAGCAAAGCTTTCCAGTACAAGAAGGAACGCTACGATGAGACTTCCGGGTGAGTTTTAAGTAGGAAAAGTCGTTCTTGCCAAGGCATTACAACTTTAAACCAGTTCTTCTTTCAAAAAATCTGTTTTTATTCTCCAAACTATTGCGGTAAAAATAAAAGTCAATGTCTTTTAGAATCGCATCGTTTTTTCGCATATCAAAATATTTCCTCTATTCACGCTCTCTTATCAAATTTAAATGTTATAAACTGGTAATTTGAACGCTGCAGGGAGTATTAGTTAAATAACAATCCTTTTCATATTTGAAAATCTGTGAAAATCCCGATTACAAAGAAGATTATTTGTGAAAGATTATTATTCGATTAAGTGTCGAAATCCGAGGAACTGATTTATTGAGCTTCTCTTTAAAGGACACGTGCATAAAAAGTTACGTAAAGGAAAAGACACGTCTTAATCTCCTACTGAACCGGTTTCCGCAAAAGTTTTAGAATGAGTCACATTGAATTTATACTTGTTATTTATCGTTGACGAACTTTAAACTCTTGAAATGCCATTCATTAGTTGTTTTGAGAGACACAGATCATAAGGTGACGTACACGTATAGTTCTAAACGTAAAAGATGAGAGTTTTGCATTAGATATTAGCAAAACGTATGCAGCCTTGAACTTACGGATAAAAAGAGAATATATTATGATCAATAAAATCTACATCCTTTTACTGCCGTGAACAGTAAAAAAATACATATGTGATTCTGTCGCTTAGGTCGACTTTTTCATTGCCAGGCATAAGAGAATAATCCTTAACCGTAAAGTCCCTTACGTATCTTCTTACCTTGGACGACAGTCTAGAAATTTCGTCTTATTTGCATTAGAGCTGCTACAGCTTAATTTACTTGAAAAAGTGAAAAGTGACTTATTTATACCAAAAAAGTGACAAAAATTGGCAAATTTCTAACCCAAAAAATTATGAAAATTGACTGTGCATTAATAATGTCACTAATGTTTTATTGAATTCAAAGGAATGAAAAAGAACTTGATGAAATTTAAAGGCGTTCCAGGTGAATCTTTACGAATTCAGGATAAATTCTTGAGAATTTAAAGTGAATTGAGAACAATTCAAGTTGAAATCAGAAAATAATTCAGAGTAAATTTAAAAGAATGCAAATGATCTGTAACAAAAAAATTCAATCTAAAATATTCCATTGATGTCAGTAAAATTAGAATGAATGTAGAAAAATTCGAGGGATTCCATAGACCTTGATGAAATTCATAAGAATTTGAGTGAATTGAACAAAATTCTAAAAATTCAATAATTTCCATTACATTTAATAAAATGGGAGTGAACAGATTTCAGGGCGAATTCAACGGGATTTAAGTGAGCTGAAAAAAAACTCAAAAAAAAAACAGTGCATTAAATGAGACTCTAGTGAATTTGACGCAATTTGAGGGAAAGAGAAGAATTCGATGAAATTCATAGAAATTCAATGAGAATTTAAAAAAATATTTGGAAAAATATTCTTCAATCCATTTCATTCAGTAGAATTGAGCGAATTTGAAAAAATTCGAATGAATTCAAAATAATTCAGGGAGAATTGCAAAAATCAAAAAAATTCAAAAGAATTTCAAAAATTCAGGATAAATTAATAGACATTCAGGATGAATTCCACATGAATTCAAATGAATCAAAAAATATTCTAAAAATCTAAAATATTACATTGATTTCAATAAAATTAGAGTGAATTGAGAACAATTCAAGATAATTCGATAAAATATATACGAATTCATGGCTAGTATAAAATGAATCAGGACAAATAAAAAATAATTAAAGTGAATGAAACGATATTTCTAGAATCCAAAAAAATCCCATTAAATTTAGATAAATGAAAGTGGATAGATGTTGCGAATTCAAAGGAATTTAAGGAAAATGAGAAGAATTCGATGAAATTCATGAGAATTCAAGGTGAATTACAAAAAAATTTAGTGAATTTAGTACGATTGAGTGAGTGTTAAAGAATTTAGGACTTATTCCAAAAATTCGAAAGAATACCAAAGAATTCGCGATATTAAGAAGAATTCAGGGTGAATTCCACATAAATTCAAATAAGTTGAAAGAAATTCTAAATATTCCAATCATTTCTGAAGGGCTTGATGAAATTCATATCAATTGAAGGTTGATATGAAAGAATTCGGGACGAATTAAAAATAATTCAAATGAGTGGAACAAATTGTTTAAAATCCAAAAAAAAATCCTTTGAATTCAGATAAATAGGAGTGAATAGGATTCGCGAATTCAAAGGAATCTGAGGAAAGTGAGAAGAATTCGATGGAATTCATAAAAATCAAACTTGAATTTTAAAAAAAATCAAGTGAATTGATTAGAATTAGGTGAATTTTGAAGAATTCAAGGAGAGTTTAAAAGACTTTACGGTGAATTAAAAAAAAAACTAAAGAAAAATCAACGAAAAATCCATTTAATTCAGTAGAATTGAGCGATTTTGAAGAACTTTAAACGAATTTAGAGTGAATTATGAAAAATGCAAGAGAATTCCAAAGATTTCAAAATATTCCCGGATAAATCAATGAAAATTCAGTTTGAATTCCAAAGGAATTCAAATGGATTGAAAAAAATCCAAATAAATTGAAAAAAAATCAATCAATCCAAAATATTCTATTGATTTCAGTAAAATTGGAGTGAATTTAGAAGAATTCAAGGAAATTCGATGAAATTCATACGAATTCAAGGTAAATTTGAAACAACTCAAAAATATTTTGAAAAAATCATGTAATTCATTTAATTTGGAATGAATTTAGAGAAATTCAAGGGAATTCAAAAAAATATGATGAAACGCCTAAAAAATCAAGGTGAGTTTAAAAGACTTCACGGTGAATTGAAAAAAACTAAGGAAAAATAAACAAAAAATCCATCTGATTCAGTAGAATTGATACAATTTAGAAGTATTTGAAAGAATTTAGGGTGAATTTAAAAAATTCAAGAAAATTCGAAATAGTTCTAAATAATTTCGAATGAATTAATAAGAATTCAGCATGAGTTCCAAATGGATTCAAATGAATTGAAAAAATCCAAACGAATTGAAAAACATTCAAATGAATTGAAGAAAAATCAACGATTTCAAAATATTCCATTGATTTTAATAAAATTGGAGTGAACTTAGAACAATTCAAGGGAATTCGATGAAATTCATACGAATTCAAGATGAGTTAAAAATAATTCTTGGTGAATTTAAAAAAAAAAATCCAAAATATTCCATACATTTCGATAGAATTAGAGTAAATTAAGAAGAATTCAAAGGAATACATGACAATTCGATGAAAATCGTACGAAATTAGAAAGAATTCAAAATAATTCAGGGCGAATTAAAAAAAAATCGAACGAATTGGAAAAAATTCAATGAATCTATGTATTCCATTTATCATAGTAAAATTGAAGTGGACTCAGAAGATTTCAAAGGAATTCAAGAGAATTCGATGAAATTCATACGAATTCAGAATGAATTTAAAAGAACTCAAGGTAAATTAGGAATAATTCAAGTGAATAGAAAAAAATTTTCAGAATCCAAAAAATTTTCATTAAATTCAGTGGTTTTAAAGGAAATACCAAATAATTAGAAATAATTCAATAAAATTCAGAATAGATCTGAATTTTATAGTTAATAATCCTCAAGTTTTCTACTTTTATTCATTGAGATAAAAGCGAGTAAAGTGATCTCTTTACTTAGAAAAGTGACTTTAGTGACTATTCCTTAAAAATTGACTAAAAAGTGATTTGAGAGAATGAAGTGACTAAAAGTGACTTAAGTAAATTAAGAATAATTCAAGTGAATGGAATTTTTTTTCAAAATTTGAAAAATTTCCATTGAATTCAGTGGTTTTAAAGGAAATACCAAATAATTCAAAATAATTCGAGAAAATTCAGAATAGACCTGAACTTAATAGTGGTTAATCCTTGAGTTCTCTACTTTTATTTATTGGAATAAAAGCGATTAAAGTGATCTTTTTATTTTAAAAGTGACTATAGTGACTTTTCCTTGAAAAGTGACTAAAAAGTGATTTGAGAAAATAAAGTGACTAAAAGTGACTTAAGTGACTGTGTGGCAACCCTGATGGTAATGCTAATTCCAAAAATTACTCTTCCATTCTTCCCTAATCGGTACATTAACATTCAGGTGGCTTTCAGTTTCATGGTCAAGTACTTAAGTCGTTCAGGTGAACTTACATGTCGGCGAGAGTATATGAGTTATATGAGTACACTTTTGTATTCTTGAAAACAACTGTCACTAGAGCCTCTGTGAATGGAAAACCTGGTGTCTTAAACAAATATTTATCCAAACAACTATGTAGAATCGATTGTTGTTTATTTTTATTATCAAAAGCCACTAAAAATGTGTTGGAATAAATTACATTACGAGGATCATTTGATAAGTATGGTGAATTCCCCACTAGATGGCGGCAAAATAAACTTTGTAGTATATGTCCAAGAAAAGACACTCATCAAACTAACCTATACCAAGCTTCAGCCAAAACCGCCGTTCAGTTTTCGTTTGGCATAGTTTAAAGTGAGCGCGTCAGCAATTTTCGAAAGAATGGAGAAAGAAGAGTTCCGTGCAGTGACGAAAAATTTTTATTTAAAAAATTGGACGGTCGTGCAGATCAAAGCCGAGTTTGACGAAGTTCACGGGGAGTCTACTCTTTCGTTGAAAACCGTTAATTTTTAAGTAAACGAATGTGAACGTGGCCGAACCACAACTGAAGATGAAGCGCACTCCGGACCTGGATCCACCACTATACACCCGAGACAAAGCAGCAGTCAAAGCAGTGGGTACTGACTAGTGAAAGTGCGCCAAAGAAGGCGAAGACTGTTTTGTCAGCTGGAAAGATGATGGCCACTCTATTTTGGGATTCCTAAGGAATTACCCTTAATGATTACTTGGAGAAGGGTAAAAATATAACAAGAACATACTATACATCATTGCTGGACCGTTTAAAAGTCAAGCTACAAAGGAAACGGTCTCGATTGGTGCACAAAAAAGTGCTGATTCATCACGACAACGCACCGGTTCACACCTTCGCAATAGCAAGGGCAGAACTACATGAACTGGACTTCGAATTGATTCCTCATCCACCCTATTTTCCAGACTTGGCTCCATACGACCCCTTTCTGTTCCCCAACTTGAAGACCTGGCTCGGTGGGAAGAGATTTTCGTTCAATGAAAAAGTAATCGATGCCGTAAATGTATATTTCGAAGACCTCGAAGAATCATACTTTTCTGAAGGGTCGAGAAATTTGGAATCTCACTGGACTAAGTGTGTAGTTCTCGAAGGAGATTATGTTGAGAAATAAAGGCAAACTTTTCACCAAAGAAATTTGTACTTGCTCTTTTACCAAACCTGTCAAACGACCCTTGTACTATAGGGGATGGGGTTAAGAGACCAATCCCTATCATTTTCCGGAAAAATTGCATACGATTTTTTTCCGGATCTGTATACGGGTGATTGTCGAAAAATTTACCACTTCAGGTCCCAATCGTTTTCGAAATTCTCTTCGATTAATACATACTTACTAAAAATATCTCAGTAAAGTACTTGTATCAAAGCACAATTTTGTAGAGTTTCAAAATTGTAGGAGATTTCGTATAGAAATTAAAAATAAAAAATTAAGAAGAATGTCCTGACGTCCATCTATCCAAAACTACAAATTTAAAATGAGGAATTATTGTTACATTTTCTTAAGGAATGAAGGAAGACATTACATTTTCCTCGAATATCCAGTATTTTTTCAAAATTTTACATTTTTATTATTTTTAATGATAAATTATGACAAGGTAATTAAAAATCAGACTCAAGGTAAATGTGATATCTGCTTTTTGTGTTCCTTTTTCACTGTGAATAATAAGAAAATCTGTCGAGGTTCGCTGGTTTGTTTCGAGGTTAGTTAGAGAGACCAAAAATTTATTCACCGACCGAATCCATTTTTAACCAGACAGGTAGTGCAAATTCAAGTCACAGAATCATCCGCCTCTTGGATATGTTTTTCTTACCGTTTTGAGAAAAAGATCATTTTCGCGAAGTTTGAGTACACTGAAATTCCAACATAAGTCCGACTTTGGTTCTTGCCTAAAATGGCCTCGGGCATATATCCGTCGGACTCGAATGTCAACAATCAGGGCCGCATGAACCATTTATATGTGATTTTCGTTCGCAGTAAAAAATATTTATTGAATTTCTTTGAATGTTTGGTGGTTTTGAAGGATAAACGCTGCCTCTCGTTTTCCTGCGATATTTTTGTGACACATAAAGTAAACACTGAAAGTGAATGAAGCGAAGTGCGGACTGCGCGAACTGACGAAATTATGTGCTTGTGATACAGCCAGCTTTGTTCGTGCGGCGCTGGACGAGTTTGCTGGCATTAGAGTGCCGCGCTCCCTGTACCCCTTCGTCCCTTGGTCACGGAACGAAATTCTTGGAAAGACATATCACAGACAGACTTATTAGAGACTTTCAGTGCATTTGGAATTTTAGGATTGTTTTTCAAAAAAACAATTTTTCTCTTTAAATTTTTATGACTTCTGACCTAATCATGATATTTGAGTTTTCCTTCCTGATTCTGGTGAAGTTAATTATCGTCTTTCGAAGTCCATCAGAAAATAAACATAATGTTGAGAAGTAACCAAATTGTGGAGGTTTATCTGAAAATATTATAGATTTTTTCAAAAACACATATTTCTTTTGCTCAAATTTTTTTGCTGAATTAGTACCTACTTCTATGAGAAAGACATTCTGTGAGTCTCGTGCGGGCTAAATCAATGTTGTGGGTAAGTGCATTTTTGTCTGGAATAACTGAATTTTCGCATTTTTCTTACAAACAAAGACAGATTTGACAAAATGCTAAAAAAAAACTTTACTCATTTAAAAAATTTCTACAAAAAATACCTCTTACTATTTTATGATATCTAGCATCGCTCGAAAAAAAAAATTAATTTTTCGAAAAAAAAATTCACGTGGTCACAAAAATGATTAAGCCTGCATAAAGCTTACAGAATATTTTTTTATAAGCAAGGATTTAGAAAAAATATTACGTGAAATAAAGAAAGTGCCATTTTCTATTACATTCGACTTTGCCTTCCTGGCTGAATGTTGTAAACACGGAAAGTTGATTTCATAGAAAAACCCATTTTTTTATTGTTCCCAATTTTTTTTGAATTCGTGCTTACATGAAGAGATTCTGTAAGTTTTAAGCAGGCCTCATGATTTTGTGACCACGAGAATTTTCTTTTCGGAAAATTGAATTTATAAATTTTTCTTGCGAACGATGCAAGATATCATAAAAGAGTAAAAGGTATTTCTTGTAGAACTTTTCAAAATGAGCAAAGTTTTTCAATGAGTTTTGTCGAATTGGTCGTTGTTTGCAAGAAAAATGCAAGAATTAAGTTTTTCCAAAAAAATGCTCGTGGCCACAAAATTAGTTTGGCTTGCATGAAACTCACAGAATGTCTACCGTATAGATGTACCAATTTAGCGAAAAAATTTGAGCAAAAGAAAAAGGTGGGGTTTTTGAAGAAAACCACTTTTGATATTTTCAGTAAAACTGCCGCGATTTTGTTAATTTTCAACACTTTGTTAATTTCCTGGCGAATTCGGAAAGGCGACAAATAACCTCACGAGAGTCAGGAAAGAAAACCTTTTCTCAATTAGGTCGGAAGTTATAAAAGTTTAAAAAAAGTTTGTGTTTTTCTGTGAACAACCCTAAAATTTCAAATACTCATAACTTCGCGGAAGTGATTTTTTTTCTCAAAACGGTAAGCTACTTGTCGTCTTGTTTCCTTTGAAAAACAACACATTTAAGAGGCAAATGATTCTCTGACTTGAAGTTGCACTGCCCGCCCGATTTGAAATGGATTCGGTCTACATTATGAAAGTTGGCCAATAACATTTTAATATATATATATATTTACAAAGTCAAATAATTTTTAAATCAGTTTGGAAATAATACAATTTGTAATAGGTAAGTTTTTAAATATCACTGGAATCTTGATACCAGATTTAATATTTCATTTCTTAACTTTTATAAATATTATTATAAATGACAAAAAATTGGAAGCAAACACATATTATAAGAATCAGTGGATATTCCATTAACAGTTACGAAAGTACACTCAACTCTCGATTTGACTCGCCTCCATATACCACCTTCTTATAATTTTCGTAAGTATAACATTTTTCTACCAGCAAAGACGATTTTTGAAACACATAGTTGAATTTTCAACTAAAAAGATAAATTTTCAATCGAAGAGATGAATCTTCAACTAAAATGATAAATCTTCGAACAAAAAAATGAATTTTAACAATGGAGTTGAAATTTCAAAGAAGTAGTTGAAGTTTCAGTCAAGAAGAATTATTTTTTACCGGAGAAGATGAACATTAAACAAAATACATGAATCTGCAACCAAATATTCAAATTTTCAATTAAAAACGACCAATTTCCGACAAAAAAATAAATTTTTAACGAAGTAGTTCAACTTTCAACCAATAAGTTGCATTTTAGAACGAAAAAAATTTAATTTCAAATGAAAAAAAATTGAATTCAATCAAAAAATACGAATTTTCCACAAAATAGTTGAATCTTCTAGAAAAACAGATTTTATTTGACAAGCAGTTGAATTTTCACCAAGAAAGATTTTTCAGTCAAGAAAGAAAAACAATTTTAACCAAATTGTTGAGGTTCCAAGCCAAAAAGAAAAATTTCTTATAGAGCACTTGAGTTTTCAACGAAAAATGTAATTTTCAACCAAATAGTTCAACTTTTATCCCAAAAAGACAAATTTTCAACAAAACAGTTGACCTTTCAACTAAAAAGGTGAATTTTCAACCAAACAGTTGAATTTTCAAACAAAAAAAATTATCAACAACACAGATGAATTTTCAAACCAAAAAGACGAAATTCAACTAAAATTATGAATCTTCAATCAAAAAGATGAATTCCTAACTGTTGAAAATTCAAGAAAAAACGGCGACCCATTTCCGAAAAAATCTACTTTCTTCCAAATTCTTGTTCCAGGAATTGAAATGTTTATTTATTAGATTTTCATGTAAAATTATGTAAATATACAATTTTCAACACTTGTTTTTATTATAAAATTCGCTTTTTTTACCAATTTTTTACTATTGAAAATTCAACTATTAAAAATCGAAGAAAACTCAAAATTGAATTTTAAGCAGTTGAATTTTGAATTTGATAGAATTTCAAAGAATTTGAAATATTACCTTAAAATCTTTAAGACGCTTTGAAATTTTTTTTCAAATGATTGAAATCTATTAAAAGTAAAATATTACCCTGAAAGATTTGAAACCCTTTTTTTCCTTCAAATGATTAAAAACTATTATAATTGTCTTGCTTTTTCTACTAATCTTTATCCTACTCGTGAATAATTAAAATGCAACTGCTGAAAATGTAACTGTTGACAATTCAATTTTCAAATTTCTTTAGTTTCCAAAAGTCGATTTTTTTATTGAAAGACAGTTTTACAAATGTTATATTTACACAATTTTACATGAGAATTTAATAAATAGACATTTCGATCCATAAAAAAAATGTTTGAGGAAATCTGATTTTATCGATAACGTGTAGCTATTATCAAATAACGTTTTATTTGATTGATTCACTTCTTTATTTTAGGTAGAATAGTTTTGAAGCCTAAAATAGACTTAATTGTAAACTGACGTTTGTAAGCACGATCGAGTGCTTGAGGTATGATGGCAAGTACTTCAAGTTTCACAAGAGTTACAACTGCCTACATTCAGCACCTGTTGGACACGATATTTTTTGTCACATATGCAGGGAATTTTTGATTTGATAAACAATCAAAACAAATTTTCCGGAAATTTTGGGAATTTTCGGTAAAGGGCCCCGCACATAATGTATAGAGAAGGCCTTTCAGTCGATCTTACTGGCACTCATTCATTTTGTAGATTATGAAGCTGGAAGAAGTTTCCCTAAAGAACTTAGACCAATTATAGAAAGTTTTTTTTGTGCAGGATTATTTATGAATTACCGAATATTTCTGGAAATATAAGGTGGCCAAAGCTTTTCTGAAGAAATCAAAAAATTCATGAAATTTCCGGAAAATCTATAATTTATAAGTTACCAAATATTTGCGGAAATTTTTGGTATCCAGAAATTTTCGAAAATTCACTTCGAGTTGGTTAAATCACTATTCACTATTCACAATCAGTTTGCCAAGTGTCGACTCATAACGAAGTGAAGTTGTTATTCCGACAGTTCTGGAAAGTATTGAGTACTGCGCTCGTGCATTTGGCAATTTTCATAATCAACTATAATTTTGTACTTCGCATTGTCTCAGTTTTATCATTTTTTGTATACAATTAGATTTTGTTGATTTTTTATTATTCTGTTCATAATTTTTTCACTGTGCATCAATATTCACGTGTGTTTTCAAAATAAATCAATCCTATTGTCAGTGACGCAATTTTTTACTCAGTGACTTCAATCATTATGAGGAATTGAGTGAAACAACATTTCCAGTTTCTAAACATGATCCTTCGAGCAGGATTCCCTTAAAGAAAGTGCAAGTGATCCAGTGAACAAATAACTAAAAAACAAGAAACAGTGTCTAAATTAGTGAGAATGCATCAGGAAACTGTGCGCGTGTGTGAGTGAGGCAAGCGTCCCTCATCAACAAACAGTGTGGGAGTGTAGTGGTGGACAGCACCCATGCTTCGACAGGCTCAAGCACTTAACAAGCATTCAGTGAAGATTGGAAGTGCAAGGAACAGTGGAAGGAGAACAGCTTAGCCTCCCTTACGTCCTTAACCCGCACAGTGCAGAGACCACACGACCGACCGAAGTCACCGCGCTGGAAGCGTAGTACCCACAGGAAAGGAGCAATCTACACTCAACTTGACCAAGATGGCTTCACCATACACGAGGGCCCGACAGAAACGGTCGGCTCGACCAGATTTCCTATATCTGTACCTCAGTCAAATGGCGACTTGTGAGCAGCTGATCAACCGTAGAAAGGTACTTGAGGCACAGCTAACTTGAAGAAAGAGAGAGCCAAGATCAAGACCGCAGAAGCTCCAGCGTCTTCTTTGGCATTGGATTTTCAAACACAAAGGAGTACATCTAGTCACGTACTTCCATCACCAAATATAATGCTCAACTTGCCAAAAATGATGCTGCCAACGTTCGACGGTGACTACCAACAATTGCAATCCTTCCACGACCTCTTCAAATCCGTGGTTCACGATCAATCTACAGTGACAAAGATAGTAAAATTGTATCAACTTCGTACAGAACTTACAGGAGATGCTGCAAAAATAATTCAATCTTTGGAGATAACCGAAAATAGTTACGGCGTCGCATGGAAACTCGTGTGTGAACGTTACCAGGAAAGGCGGCTTCTAGTATAACAGCATACACGACCGCTTCTTAGACTGCCGTCTTTACAAAAGGAATCACACGCAGAGCTCGCAGCTTAATCGACAAGGCACGCCGCCACATTGAAGCTCTAAAAGCTCTTAATGAGGCAATGAATACCTGGGACACAATTCTCATTCAAATTCTCACGGAAAAGCTCGACAAGATTTCCGTTCGAGAGTGGGAAATGAGAAACGAGGATGACCAGGTTCCCACTCTGAAGGATCTTTTGGATTTCCTCTCACACAGGTGCGGAGCACTCGAAGCAATTTACAGGACTGAAACAACGAATTCAAGAAGCACACGCAATGAAACTGTATCTTGATTGTTCAAAGAAGACTTATCCAGGCAGCGAATTCAAAGGTTCATGTAGAGTCTGCTTCCAAGCACAAAACACACTATTACATTCAGATGAAGGAACACCTGACTCACGGGTCACGACACCTCCAGGGACGATTAAGTCAATGGCACACACAGCAGTCGTCACGGCGCTAGCATCACAGTCAGGCTACGAAGCGCTTTTAGGATCAGCCATAATCAACGTCCTGGATCAACACGGCAAATCTCACATGTGTCGAGCATTGCTGGACAGCAGTTCGACCTCAAACTTCATGACAAGAAGTTTGAGTCAAGATCTGCAAATGAAAGTTCATTAGCAAGACGTCGAAATCAGTAAAATAGGTGGCACCTGCACTCAGAGTAGCTATTACACAAGGACAACCATTGACTCCTGGTTGAATGGATATTCTGCAACCTTGAATTTCTTGGTCATGGACGAGGTTACGAGAAACCTGCCAGTCCTCACAGAAGCAGATCGGCCTTGCGAGATACCGCCTCACCTTGAATTAGCGGATCCAGAGTACCAAGGAGGTGGCGAGGTCGACATCGTCATCGGAATCGGCCTCTTCTAAGACCTGATTTGTGTAGGACAAATCAAATTAGGTTGAGGACTTCCAGTGTTGCAGAAGTCCAAACTAGGCTGGGTCATAGCAGGTAATCTTTCCAATGTTTCAGGAAATCGTCGCGTGATGTGCAACCTCAGCCTCAGCAGATTGGATACTCAGATTGAGAAATTCTGGCACATTGAAGAGTCTCTCAATCATCACCCCATTCTATCATCAGAGGAAGCTCGTTGTGAAGAGCTGATCAAGAAGGGTGTTACCAGAGACGACGACAGCAAGTTTATCATGAGACCACCACTCCGCAACTAGCAAGAACCCTTGTGCGATTCATTTCACATGGCCCAAGAAAGATTGGAATCTATCGAGAAACGCTTTGAACGAGAACCACAGCTGAAAGAGTCATATTCCGCATTCATGAAGAAATATCAAGAATTGGGTCACACGATAGCAGTGAATGGTGAGTTGTCACAAGAAAGTCAAACTAGGTATTATCTTCCTCGTCATGCAGTTTGAAGGCCAGACAGCACAATAACTAAGTTGAGAGTCGTCTTAGATGGTTCAGCGGCAAGTGCGTCCGGCAAGTCACTGAATAACATACTGCTCGTTGGGCCAACTATTCAGAGAAATCTTTTCTCTATGGTCTTACATTTCAGACTTCAACGTATTGTCATTACAGCAGACATCGGTAAAATGTACTGACAGGTGTGGATTCATCCTGACCATCGCAATCGGCAGTGCTTTCTCTGGCGAGAAGATTCTACAGAACGACCCACGACCTTTCAGCTCAATATAGTTACATATGGTACAGGAGCAGCTCTCTTCCTAGCAAGCAAGTGTTTGAAGGAGGTTGCTGTTAGCATCAGATATAGCAACCCAGTAGCAGCAAAGGTGATTGCCGATGATTTCTACATGGACGACATGATCAGTGGTGCAGACTCCATCGAAGAAGCGTTGAATTTGCGAGCTCAAGTCTCATCCGCATTAGACGCCGTGGAATTCAATTTTCGAAAGTTGTTTTCCAACAGCGAGGAGGTGATTGAAAATCAACGTTTGGGTTCTTCGACTAGTACAGAGCTCGTTGACTTTGAAAGACCAGAAGAATCAAAAACACTAGAAATCAGATGGCATCCACCAGCTGACACACTTCAATATAACATTAACATCAATGGTAAATCTAGAAAGATTTCAAAAAGATCTATTCATTCGGAAACAGCGCAGATCTTCGATCCTCTAGGTTTGCTCGCACGAGCCGTCATCTTAACCGAAATTGTCATGCAGGAACTTTGGCAGCTTAAGCTTGACTGGGATGGAGCAGTTCCAATCTACATGCACACCAAGTGGGAAAGATATCCAGAAACCTCAAGTGATCTCAACAACATCAGGATACCTAGGCGAGTCATCGATAGCCGCTACACGGACCTTCAACTTTATGGTTTCTTCGATGCATCAGAAAAGTGGTACGGTGCTTGCATCTACATCCGGGCAATTAATCAATCAGGTGAGAGCTCGGCTAGACTGCTGTGTGCAAAGTCGAACTCTTCCCAGCCTTGAGCTTTGCGCGGCCGTTTTGCTAACAGAACTTTTCCAGAAGGTCACGACATCACTGAAGATCAGTATGCCAGAGTGGTTCTGGACGGATTTAGAACTCGTTCTAGCATACTTATCCGACGAACGAAGGCACTGGATTACATTCATTGGCAACTGAATCAGCCAAATTCAGCAACTGACAGATGTCAGTCAGTGGAGACAAGTGCCTGGTAGCAGCAATCCAGCAGACTTCGTCTCACGAGATGTATCTCCAGGAGAACTTATTGAGAATGAGTTACGGTGGACTGGACCATCATAGCTCAAACTTTCTTCTAACTACTAGCCTGACGAAGGACAGCAACCGGACGAGGTACCAGGACGAAGAAACGCAGCCATGTGTCACCTCAGTGTACCAAAATGGCACATGATTGATCGTTTCTCCAACCTCAACGATTTATTGCGTGAAATTAGTTTTTGCTTCAAGTTCTATCAAACTATCGCAGGAGAGACTACACGAGTGCGGAACGAGACAATCACCACGGACGAGATGCAGCTATCACTAAGAATCTTGGTTGGCTTCAGCCAACGTTAGGAGTTTACAGCAAAGCTATCTTGCCTGAATAAGGGACGCCCTCTCAATCGCAAGAATCAACTGATAGCTCTAAATCCATTCATCAATCAAGAAGGACTGCTGCATGCGGAGGGTCGCCCTAGCAATTCAGATCGAGCAGAGGATCAAAGGCACCCTCTAATCCTAGCTCCACACCACAAGTTAACCACGCTCATTATTATCTTAGAGTATGAAAGGTTACTTCACGCTGGACTACAATCAGTCTTGACGAATCTTCGGTTGAGATTCTGGATCAGTAGAGGACGCAACGCAGTTATGAGCGTCATCCATTACTGCATGGTATGCGCTCGAGCTGAACCTATCTCAATCATTCTTCAGATGAGTCATCCACCAGCTGGCAGAACAAGCGAATGCCGACCTTTTTGCAGAACAGGAGTTCACTACGCCGGGTCAATTTACATCAAGGAAGGAACCAAACGCAGTCAAATCAAATTGAAGGGTTACACAGCACTCATTGTCTGTTTCAGCACAAAGGCCATTCACATAGAGCTCGTAGCCGATCTATCTACAGCAGCTTTCCTCAGCGCCCTGAGAAGATTCATTTCACGCCGTGGCAAAGTTGTCAATTTATAATCTTGACAATGGATCCAACTTCGTCATAGCTGTCAGTGCCACTTTATTCCTCCAAGGTCACCGCACTTCGACAGCCTCTGGGAGGCAGGTGTGCGTTCGGTAGAAAATCATCTTCAGAGGACTCTGAGAGAATCATTCTCAACATTTGAAGGGTACTATAACGTGCTCACTCAGATGAAAGCCTGCCTCAACTCCAGACCTATCACATACTTATCAGACGACCCTGAAGATCCTTTATCACTAACACCATGACATTTTCTCATCAAAGAAGCATTGGCATCACTGCCTAAAACCGATATAAAAAGCATTCCAGACAATAAACTCTTCATCTAGGACAAGTTACAAAAAATGAAACAACATTTCTGGAAGCGATGGTCTGTAGAGTACCTCAGCAGTCTTCGCAGGAAAGCACGAAATGGCGTCGTGGCTCAGCAGCGAACCTGGAAATTGATGCCATTGTCCTTCTGAAGGACAATCACCTCCCTCCACTACAATGAGTAGTAGGCAAGGTGTCTGCCCTTCATCCAGAAAAAGACGGAGTGGCTCGAAGAGCCACTGTTACAACAGCAAAGGGGAAAACAACACATGCAATCACACAATTGTGCTTGCTCCCCAAAAGGAACGAGCATATTAAAGACAATGAAGCTATGAATTATTAGTGTCATATGCGATTACTTAATCAAATTACGAAGTACTCATATTTATCCCAAGTTTCTAATTATTTAATGAAGATTATAGATCATTAAATTATTTTGAAACCTGAATTCGAGTCTTTCAAAGAGGGGAGGATATCTGAGCTTCACTCAATTTATAATATTTTGTTTCTTTCGGAAGGGCTCCGACGAGTGCTTGCGTATATTTGTGCTTTTAAAATAAACCAATTTCATTATCCGTGACGCATTTTTTCATTCAGTGACTTAAATCATTATGAGAAATTGAGTGAAACAACATTTTCAGTTTCTTAACAGAATTTTTAGCTATTGAGTAACCTAAAATTTTGAGAAAGACACGTACTCATTTGTCTAGGGCTGTGCGAAGTTAATCTGAATTTACTAAAGTTGTGTTCGTGGTTTTTGAAGTTAAATTAAGCTGAATTCGAGTTGAGTTTATGAGACAGCTCAAAATTTTTAAGCTGGTTCACAAACTTAATCAAATGTCAACAAGATTTTCATGGAGGTCGAGACAAGGGGGTTTCTTGAATCACTGAGAACGAATTTTTGGTAAAAAAAATTCTAAATATTAAGTGCAATATGACGCCTTAAATTTTGGAAAAATCAAATTTGGAGATTTTCATGAATCTGTACTGAAGGTTTCTTCGGGTCGCTGAATACGATTTTAGGGTAAACATAAAAACTTTAAAGCTAATAGCTCGAGTTTTTAAGCTGACTTTATTTTTTGAGTTTATTTGAGTTTTTAGTTTGAGTTGTTCATAAAATGGGAACTCAACTTAACTTGGCTTAATTTGAACTCGGTAAAAATCAGCTTAATTGTAGTACTTTTGAAGTACTAGATGTAGAAAAAAATCTACAAACATTTAAAGTAATTTTCCAAATTTCTATATTCCTTGACAGGATTCTCCTCATTTTCCATCGTGATTGCCTTGTTTATTTGACCTATCCACAAAGCACAGCAACAATCTTTGAAGCACTCAATTCTAAATGACAGT
>JAUMHM010000083.1:47849536-47868388 GCA_032362435.1 Melikaiella ostensackeni
AAAAAAGATGCGCAATCAAATTTCACATCCATATATATCTTTTAAAAATTAAAATTCGAAAATTTTTTCGAAAGCCTTCAGGGGACTTCGTTTTCGCACGAGAAACTTTTATGTGCCCTTATTGCATCCGGACCCTCACTTTGTAATTTGAACAATTATAAATGAAGTATTCAAAATTAAACGCTTTTAAATTGAAACGTTCAGAATCGAGGGTTAAGCCACTAGCAAGTTTGATGTTTATCTAAATTCAAGAACTTAGAACAATTCAAGAGAATTCAATAGAATTTAAGAGAATTTAAGAGAATTTAAAGAATTAAAAAAATTAAAATTGAAAAAAAAGTCAAAAGAATTTTAATGGCTCCAAAGTCACTTGAACTAAGTATATAGAAGCTGTCATTTTAGAAAGTGGGTTTTTCATGTTTTTATGATTTTCATATTTTTCTAAATCTTTTGATGAGAAAAAATAATAATTCATGAAGTATTGTTGGGTTTTAGACTGCAAAGTGAATTCAAAAAATGAAAGTTGTAAAATGTTTATAAGATTGCAATCAGGAATTGAAATCAGGATAAAGTGGGCATGAGCTGTTGGTAGAAATGGTGAAAATGCAATTTTACGACAAATTATTATTTTCATTTTAGTTTAATAAGGTTATACATATTATATTTGGAAATACGGTATCATCGGTACCATCATCATTATAAATAGTTACACTTCTTAGGTATATCAATTTTGAATTTTTGTTCTTGTTAAATTTTGTTAAATTTCGTCAAATTCCATTGAATTCTTCATAATTTTCTGGAATTCATTTGAGTTCTCTTGAGTCCGTCTGAATTCGCTAAAATTTCATTCAGGTCATTTCTTTTAAATTTGGTAGAATTCAATTTAAATTCAGTTTTTAAGAAATTCCACTGAATTTAACAAAATTCGAGTACAATTATCCGCCTTGAATAAGCCACAATAGTCCAATTCTTATCAGAACAAAAACGGATGGTTTCTATGTCATGTATCTTGTGAACAGTCAGTACTAGAACTGTAAACGGTTTTTAGATTTTTTCTCCGTTAAAAAGCGAAGAAAATGACCCCTATTTAAATAAAAAAGAGATCATATTCAGCTCAGTATAATGTTTTTATAAAAACATGTTTTTTAACGTTTTTTCTCCGGTTTTTTTGGTTTATCTCGAGAGCCGCTTGAGTTATCACAAAAGTAAGATTCGCATAGGATTCAGGATTAAGAATAAATCGAAATCATGTATCATTTGTTGTCGAAAACCTGACGTGTAGGCAAAAAATGAAGGTCGGATTCGAATTCAGCACGAAAAACTACTTTGGAAATGCTACCTCTCATTTCATGGACACTTAGGTTGTATTTTGTTGTACAGTGATAATCAATAATTATATTACCTGTATTTACATGTTCAAAAATATACAAATTTTATAGTAAAATAAAAAAATAGAGACTTAATAAAAATTCGTTTCTTTATGAATTCAAAAGAATACAGAAGAATTAAAAACTTCAAATTTTATTCAAAATTAATTTTATGCTGAAAATATTGGTGTATTTAAAAAAATGAGAATTTGTTATCCTTTAAAAGTTAAACAAGTTGACAGATCTGTGTATGATAATTTTATTTTGCCATACAAGCCTGTTGAATACATCAATCGATTTGTCTCATCATAACGAATAAATTTAGTATCAACATTGGTATATTCCCAAAATTAAGAAAGTTTTTCTCTTACAAACGTTGGAAAAATTTACAAATCTGACATATTATAACTTCATTTGGTCATAGAGTGCTTCAATACATCAATCGATTCATGTTGTCAAAATGAACGAATTTGGTACTTATTATGTTGCTATATTCCTAATATTAAAAAAAAAAAATTACTTATGAACGAAAATTTAAAAACTTAAAAAAATCTTAAAGGTGAACATTTTTGTATGGAGATAGCAATAAACATTCTATTGAATTGTACCAACTAAATACCACCTCGTTTTAAAAAAAATTAGGGTTACAGAGCCTGGTATTACTGCCAATACTGTGATATAAATTCTCAAAATTTCGAATTTTTCAAATTCATTTTTTGCCATTCTCACAATATTTAATGATTGAACCTCAAACTTTTTTGTTCAAAAAGGATGTATTTCATTAAAATCTACGTATAAAATTTTCATTTCCTTATAATAATCAAACATGCAAAAAAATTCACATCTAAAACGATTTTTAAGACAAATATAAAATCGAAAAAAAAAATCTATCCTTATCTGATCCGGCTCTAAACTTAATAAAGAATGGGCATTATTTAGGACTACAAGCCTTCCAAATTTCATGTTATTAGCTCTACTTGTTTTCGAGTTATCATATAAAAGTATTGTTCACACACACAGACACACACACGTGCGCGCGCTGACATTTTTTAAAAACCTTATTTCGGACTCCGGAGGTCGAATTATGCCAAAGTATGTCAAAAAATGAAGTTCCAAAATTTTCATCGTTACAAAGTGTCCTTTAGTAGGATTGATGGTGCTTATTAAAACAATGTTAAATTTGCATGAAACACACTTTCAATTAATTGATTAAAAAATACCTCGCTATCTACCTAACTAGCTTATTTCAGCTTATTCTTAATTAAATTTATCTAAATAAAATTGTATTATTTTAATGAACCTAATTCTAAAATTAATCGTTTGATTTTTTAATCTTAAAATTAACAGCTGTAAATTTTTTGTGGATGCTTCAAATGTAAAATTGTGCAATAATTTTTATTTGTGTTTGGAATGTTTTATAGGAAATCAACATGGGACAAAAAGCTTCAGACACACGTATGGTTACATTCGAGGATGTTCGCGTACCAGAAGAAAATGTTCTTCTAGGGGAAGGGGATGGATTTAAAATCGCTATGGGAACTTTCGATTTGACTCGACCTCCAGTGAGTTTATTCTATTTAAATTCTATAAGACTAGTTCATAAAAATTATTCTATTCAAATCAACAATAACATTAGAAAACTTTAAATAATGATGAAGACAATGTATGTTTTATAATTGTCTTAATTTTACGTATAGATCACTTTTAAATTTCTTCGTTTAAAAGTTCCTTATGTTATTAAAAATATTTAGGTAGCAGCTGGTGCTGTCGGTTTGGCCCAAAGAGCCCTTGACGAAGCCACGAAGTACGCTTTGGAGCGTAAAGCATTCGGAAGACCCATTGCAGACTTTCAAGCTGTGGCATTTATGCTTGCCGATATGTCTATTGGAGTCGAGACAGCCAGACTTATAATGCAGAGATCTGCATGGGGCAGTGACAACAAAGATCCAAGATCTACGATTCTTGCCAGTATTGCTAAGTGCTACGCAGGTGATGTGGCCAACAAGGTAGCCACCGACGCTGTACAGGTACTTTTAAATTTCAGTTACAAAATAATCCGAAATCATGACTTCAAGTATATATTTTCTTAGCTTGGGAATTATTTCCTTATATTCTAAATTGCAGGTATTCGGCGGAGCTGGGTTTAATAGCGAATATCCAGTAGAAAAACTGATGAGAGATGCAAAGATTTATCAGATATATGAGGGTACTGCACAAATTCAAAGACTGATCATTTCTCGCCAACTTTTTAACGAAGCCAAGAACACGGCTCGATAAATGTTGCAGGTAGAAAGGGGAATTTCTTAAATCTACGTTGATAGTTAGCGACAAGGATTTTGTGATTCCAATATTTACAAGTAGTAAAAGTGTTTCGCAAAACTTTTTTTAATAATCGAACATTTCGCCGATTGAGATTTGTTTTCCATTTTTTGCCGAATTTTCCCATAGTGACACTATTACTACTTTTACATTAGGAAATTTAATGCATCTTAAAGCTGTTTATAAAAGTATTTCTTGTACGATCCTCATTTGTATTTTTGCATCTAAGGATAAATTTGGAATCTATTTTCTCGATTTTTCACCGTGATCTAAATACGTAATATGGAGCATTTCGATTATTATTAGGATAGGAAGGTCACCAAGTGTTCTTCATTTTTCCATTTGTGTAACAATGTTTACACTTTATTGGAAGTATGCTTTGCATGTGTGCAAAAAAAAATAATAACCCGCATTCTGTACATCGGGTGAATCACAGTAGTCGACCATAAATTAATGGTGAATCATGTCAAGTGATTCTGAAAAGTGATTCATTTATTTGACAATAAAAAGATATATTTAAATTTTTATTGTCAAATAAATATCAATCCTTGTATAATAAATACTTCATATAAATGTACATTTTTATAAAAACTTATTGCTGTTAATGAAAGAAAGTGTAAATCAGTTTATATTATGCAGATTTCAAATAAATATATTTTTACATCCATAAGCTTCTTGTACTTCAATTTGTTAGCTTGCAAATCCGAAAAGTGAAAGTAGGTCATGGAACGTCGCAGGGTAGCGATAACGATTTAAAAATAACGGAATTGCTAACTTTGCAGATAAATGTGATAGCCGTTAAAACGCTTTGTAGAATAACAAGACTTTGTTTTTTGATCAAAGTAAATGTCAAGAAATATAATGTAAATCAATTCATGTAAGTTGAAGTGCAGCAGGCAGTATGAGTCAAGGTTCAATGAGTTTTTTCACTAATTCAGTGATAAAGGAAGATGAGGCAGGAAATTACTTAAAAGAGTTAAGCTAAGTATTTCAGTTGGTTGACTGAATTTTTGAAAAATCTTAAAAATAAAACTTGGAAGTATTTGTTTTCAAAAAAATTGTTTAAGATTCTTGTTTTCAAAACAAAATTTTACGCAAGTTCGTTGTGGCGTAAATATTAAGAATGATTTTCAAACAAAAGTGTTTAGGAGATGACGTTTTATTACCGAAATTGAAAATAATTTAAAAAAAAAATAGCAAAGTTTTGAATGCTTTTTAGGAATTTGTAGCTCCGGGCTCCAACTCTTATAGTTACAATCGGGTGTCCGTCCGTCCATTATACTTTTTTCCGCCGATAGGATAGGATAGAATATTTAAAAAGGCTACGAAGCCGTTTTTTGTAGGCGCATGTCGCCTGCATGATTTGAAATGGATTCGATCAATAACTTCCGGTGTATATAATGACATTTTTAAATTATGGGTAGCTTACTTTTGGTGTAAATCTACGTTGAATGGAAGCTATTGACAAAATGATGCTAATTTTTACCTTCAAGCTTCAGAAATTTTCAGTTTGAAACAAAAAATTTTAATGATTCAACATTGTAAAATTATTAATAAAAGAAATGTTAAAAATTGTATATTTTAATAAAATTTATTTGAGTGTAAACTTTTTAAATATTTTTTTTTGTACAATTTGATTTTTCACGATTTTTTGTTGTAAAATTTTCGGACTTTGGCTAGATTTAGGTATGAAATGATACAATTATCTTTCATCGTTCTAGATATTTTACTGAAATTTAACTTTAAGATGAGCCCAAGAACATTAAAAAATGTCCACTATTTCGGGAGCTATTTATAAATTTAAAAAAGCATTACAATTTTCACTGTTTTCGTAATATCTTATTAAAAAGTTGAAGAAAAAAAACACTTTATTTATTTATTTTTTTTATTTATTTTTATTATCTATTATTTTTTTTATTTTTTATTTATTATTATTTTATTTATTATTTCAATTTATTTTTTATTTATTACTTTATTCAATGTCTAATATTCTTAAGACTTTCAATGTGGAAAAACTTAATGATAAACGGGAAAATTAAGGAAAAAGAGACGAAATTTTGCAAAAGAAACTCAAAGTCGGGTCGATAGGGTAAGTCTGATAATGGGGTTAATGTAACGAAGATAAAATTTGGAATACCTAAAAAAAAAATTAGTGATTAACTTTTTTTGTTACAACACAAAGATTATATCTCTTATTATTTGTGGAAAAAGTGGCTGTCATTAGTTATTGCTTTAATCAATTATTGTTGAAGAAACTGAGATGCTTTTAGAAAACTGCAATTCGTAATTGTGTCATCTGATCTTTTGAATTGAATTTTTCCTACACAAAGCACCTTTTGTTGCATTTTTTCAGGAATGATGGAAGATATTTTATTTTCCTTAAATATCTGTTTTTTTTTAATTTCACATTTTTATTTTCTTTAGAATTTAAAATAATGTTTAAACTCGAAGTAGAGTCAAAATATAAGCCAGATGAGTAACTTGTTGGATTCAAGACTGCAACGTTATGTTTGAATTTGGCGCCATTTTGATCAAAATTGCAATGGGTGCTCATGGGAATTACTAGTCAAGCGATCAGTTTTGCCGATCGTTGTTGTTGCATCGTTTTATGTAAACGAAATCGTGGTTTTTATTTGGTTATGCCTAGTTGGTTTGTTCGCAACAATTTATGCAATGTGCGATACAAAAACGTTCCATAATCGTGTTGCCTGGCGTTAAGACACGTGACCTACTTTAGACAATTCTTTCACTATCCTCTGTTCTGGTCACTTCATGATGTCGCCGGTAAGGGTCGAAAAAATAAATTTTGGAGTCTTAATTTTCGAAAATAAGAGTTACTATGAAGTCATGAAGTCTCAATCACGTTTTGGATCATACATTCGCAGAGGTATATAAAACTTGTGAGAAAAACTCCCCAGAATTGCGTCTTTCCGTGACATTACATGATTGTAGAGATTAATCAGTAACGTAACCTCAAATTCTTGGAACCCAGGATCTTATTTGAAGAAGCACGTTTCTCTTTTTCTTTCTTGCTTTTGGACTGATTATTTCATTAAACTCGATTAAAGGTCCCAGTGAAGTACTTATCAAGTGAGGATGTTCACAAATCAATTTTTTAGATCACCTTAACATGAAGGAAGACGGTAGATTTTACGGGTATCATGTTTTTAATGAGGGTATATAATTTCAGTCAAAGGACAAGAAGTGAAAGTTTTTAAATTAGATGTACGAGATGTAATATGTGAAGTATTGCAACATTTTTTGCTTGAAGTCGTCAAATGATATTTAACATTTTTTAAATACTTGGTTTTTAAGTTGATATTTTAACGAGTTTAATGAATTACTGTCAAAAATTTGATATATTTTCAAAATATTTTTTACCTATTTATTTTCATTTCCGTGATTGTAAATTAGAGGTAAGAAGCCTTAAGATGTGAAATATTTTAGTTCATAGGTATTGAACAAAATCTTTTGAGTCGATCAGCTAAAAATGAAAATATTTTTAATTTACTTTCAAACTTTGCAAATTAATGCAGCCTTGCAAAATGATGTCGAAATTTCAATTTTTAGTCAATTATATCATTGCGAAATCTGATCTACATTTTAATCTTTAAGATGCCATGAAATGCCATTACGTTTTCTCACAGTTAAAAAACATGATATGGTTCTTCTCCTTAACATTAAATATTACAAAATGAGAGGTACACATCTCAATATCATTATTTTTAAAACCTCTTAAGCGCGAAGATTGAAGAAATCGTCCTATTTGCGGAAATATGCTGGAATTGCACTAAAAACATTCTTTTTTTTCAATTTTATAATTTTCTGAAGACCCTGTTGCATAGTGTTTCAAACTTTTAGAAAAATCACTACCATTTCTGCACTGTAATTCACCAAATGCAGTAACAGGGTGTCCACCTGACCGGGAATTTGGGAAATGCGCGGGAATTTGATACATTGACCGGGATTTTTCTCTCGAATGTTGTATCATCGAATTTTGTAAAAGAATTATAATTCTGAGTTGGCACAGGGAATAAATGAAAGAAATAAACAAAATTCACGTAAAGAAATACAGCTATCCTTGCTTGGAATAGGGAATTTTCTAAAAGAATTATAATTCTAAGTTGCGATATGGAATTTCAGTAAAGAAATATAATTTTGAAAATTGGGACAGGGAATTCTCGTAAAAATTATAATTTTGACTTTAGAACAGGGAATTTCGTAAATAATTATAATTTTAACTTTGGAACAGACAATTTCTACAAAGAATTAGAATTTTGACTTTGGACAGCGAATTTTCTAAAATAAATATAATTCTGAGATAGAACTGGGAATTTCCGTAAAAAATTATTATTTTACTTGGAACAGAGAATTTTTGACATAGAACGGAAATTTTGAAAAATAATTTTAATTCTTATTTAGAAGAAGAGAATTAAAAAAAATCCTTGTTTAAATTCAGAATTCAAATTCTGTTACAAGATTCCCTATTCCAACTCAGAATTACAATTCTTTTCCAATTTTTCCTGATCCAAATCAGAAATCTCTTAAAATCATTAAAAATCGTTTGAAATCATTCAAATCTTCTGAACTCTTTTAAATTGACCAGAAAAAATTAACAATTAACCAGGAAATGACCGGGAATTAAAAAACACCCGTCGGGTAGACACCCTGAATAAGAATTTACCTTAATAGTTAATATGTAATATGCAATAGGCACCCATTAATTTCTTGTCCCAAAACATTATTTCTATAGGAAATTCGTTGCTCTACAAAAGTTTTTATATGTAAAATTCCCTTAAATGGTTTAAAATATAATTATGAATTTTCTCATTTTTTGTAAAGTAGTTGGATTTAGAGAAAAGCATCTCGAACATGAATATTAAAAAAACAGTTATCCTTAACAATTTCAATCCTAAAAATGTATATTTCGAATTTTTGAATGGGATTACAATTTTGTTTTAACATTCACGAACGACTTAAGTAACTTTTTTATTTTTGCAAGTAACGAGATTCGATACGAATATTTTCAGTATGACCACATTTGTTTATGTACAAAAATTAGTTTGAAAAACGAATCAAGCCTTAATTTATTAATAATTCATAATGTAAAATTCACTTGTATTCTATTTGTTATTTACCTGTATTGCTTGTGGGTCGATGGACGATTGTATTAGTTGTAAAATCACAGCATGGCTTATTTAGCCTTTCAGAATGTTTTGCCTGTCCCTTTTGAGGCACAATAGTATATCTCTTTCCTCATTTCAGGTACAGGAAAAAAACTTTAAATGACCGCCATCTTACAATTACTTCCCACTGTCTGCCTAGTGCCTAAGACTATACTATGACACCAGCAATATTATTTAATAACACCTTAAATTTAAGTTTTATTTACCCATTAAACATAACTAAAAATTATTACCGTATTTTATTACATAATAGTTAAAATTTTCCAAACATTTTAAATCTACAACCTAAATGCAAGCCTCGGCTACATAAAAAAATAGTATCTTCTTGTTCAAGTGCATTTTACATTAAAAAATTACATTCTATATTGTTGTACTTTTAGTAGAGAACGGGAATTTTTGAAAAGAATTTGAATTCTGATTTAGAAGAAGGGAATTTAAAAAAATTCCCTTTTCCAAGTCAGAATTCGTCACAATTTGAAACTTCCTTCTTCCAAATTTTGGAAAAAGGGAATTAATATATTTCTGAATTATAACAGAACGAAAACTACGTAAATAAATATAATTTTGACTTGGAACAGGGAAACTTGGAAATTAATTTCATTGTGACTTGGCATTGGGAATTTTTTAAAAGAATTATAATTCTGAGTTTGGACGGCGAATAAAGAAATTGAATATAACAAAAAATTCCCATAAAGAATTATAATTTTCACTTTCGAACAGAGAATTTCGTAAAGAATTATAATTTTGTATTGGAACAGGTAATTTTTGACATGGAACAGGAAATTTTTAAAAATAATCATTTTATTCTTGTTTTTAAAAAGGGAATTTAACAAAACAGTCCCTATTCCAAGTCAGCATTCGCCAGATTTTGGAAATTCTTTGCTCCAAATCAGAATTTGTCTGAATTTAAAAATTCTTTTCTTTTTGCAAATAAAAATTTGCCAGAATTTGAAACATTCCTCTTTTAAATTTTAGAAAAAAGGGAGTTACTATATTTCCGAATTATAATAGAAAATGTTGTAAATGAATATAATTCAGACTTGGAATTTAGACTTCAGGGCAGGGAATTTTCGTAAAGAATTATTGTCTAATATGGAACATAGAATTTTTGACATGGAACGGGAATTTTCGAAAATACACTGGAACCTCGATTTAAAGAGGGTCTCAGGTTCCAGTGTAATTTTTATTCTGATTTAGAAGAAGGTAATAAAAAAAAGTGTTCCAACTCAGAATTATGATTCTTTTCTAAAGTCCCCTGTTCCAAATTAAAAATCTTTCAAATCTTTAAAAATCGTTTGAAATCATTTAAATCTTTTAAACTCTTCTTCTTAATTGACCGGGAAAAATTAGCAGTTGACCGGGAGAAAACTGGGAAATGACCAGGAATTAAAAATCATCCATTGGGAAGACACCCTGATGTATTATATTTTGAAATATAAACGAGAGGGACAGTTTATATCAATTCTCATTGCATTTGGAATTTTAATGTAGAGATTGTACCAATTTGTCCAAAATTTTTAAAAAATGGTTTGGATACATTTTTTTTTGCAAATCTTTTGACACACGTTCATATCAAATGTTTAATAAGAATTAAAGAGAGTCGGGTCATATGTATATCCTTTTCATAAAAAATCATGGTCACGATATCTCGCATACATTGTTGTTGAAAACCTGATTGGTTGCAATACTGCGTGAACATGACTTTTAGTGGCTGTTTTCAGTTTGTTCTTTGCTGTTATCATTATAACACATATTTTATAAAATTAAAAAAAAAAATTACTTTAATTGCTAGTTATGTTTACCACTAAAAATTAGGAATTTTATGGACTTTTGTAGATCACAATTTCCAAATGAGGAATTTTAATTCTAAAAATTGATTTCTAAAAAAGAAATGATTTTTTTAATTTTCGGGAAATAATTCTCCTTTTAACATTTTGCCACCAAACCATGATTTGTGAACTTTTTCTCACTTCAAAGGGGTCAGAAAAAAGAAATTTTTTGCCATCGGTAAAAAAATTGTCGGTGCCTATAACAATAAAATAAGCTATACTGACAATAAGATACCTGGGAAATTTTCAAATTATTTGGATTTTATTTTAAAATATTACTTTTTAAGTTTTGAAGATTCAAAATTTATCGAAAAAGAATCTGGAAGATTTTAAGACAATTTATTTCATTTTTGCAGGATTTAAAAAAAAAATTAGGGAAACTTTAAATTATTTCAGAAGATATTCACTAGTTTTACAACTTTTTCAAAAAAGATTCGAACAAAATTTTAATTTTGTTAAGATTTCGAACATTTTAAAAACAAAATGTACATTTTTGAAGATTTCAAAAAAAGGAGCTTTTTAAGATATTGGGAAAGTTTCAAGAGAAAAAAAATGTCTTAAGATTTCTGGGAAAATTTCAAACGATTTCTTATTTGGAAAAAATGAATTTTAAGAGAAAATTGAAAAAGATTTCAAAATATTTCAAATGGTTTCCTAAAATGTTGAAAAAGAATGTCATAGACGATTTTAAAGCAAAATTTTTCAATTTTACAAGATTAAAAAATCTTCGAAAACAATCGAGTAAGTTTAAGAGATGTGTAGAAGCTTTGAAAAGATTCAAGAATAATTTAAAACTTAAAAAGATTTCTAACAAATTAAAACAAAATGTAGATTTTTGAAGGTTTCGAAAAAAAATCTGTTTAAGAATTCTGAAAGATTTCAAGAGAATAGAAAATTTTCTTAAGATTCTTGGGGAAATTATAAATGATTTTTTATTTTTTAAAATAATTCTAAGAGAATATTTTTAAATATTTCAAATTTTTTTTAAAAGGTTTTCAAAGTTGTCGAAAAAGAATCTGGAAGATTTTAAGGCACTTGTTCTAATTTTGCAGAATTTAAAAAAAATTGTAGAAAAAATTCGAATCCTTTTAAAAACATTTAGAAGTTTTGAAAAAATTTCAAAAATATTTTAAAACTTGAACAGATTTCCGAAAAATTATAAAATATTTTTAAATTTCGTTCAAACTTCTAAAAGTCCTACATATCTTTTAAACTGATTTGAATTTTTTCTAAAATTTGGTAAAATCCTGTAAAATAGCAACGTTTTCTTAACTATTTCTAGATTTTTTTTCGACTTATCTGAAATCTTGAAAAATATTTTTGAATTTTCTAAAGAATCTTTTAACAAATTAATAGCTATTCGAAAATTTTATTTTATATTGAAAGTTATTTTTCCCCTCAAACCGAAAACCTAAACGCCCGAATCGCGCGTGATTGATGATGCTGGTTTAAATAAAAATAATGACCCGTTTAGAAAATACTTATGACGATTTTTATTTTCAGGAATAAAACAAGTGTGCCTTATTTCGAAGAAGTAATTTTGCCTGATTGTGAGATGGCGCGATGTGACGATGGCGTCGAAACATATGTGACGGTCCTGGACGGACAACGTGCGGTCCCATGTAGACGCTCGTTTGACTCGGGGAGTGCCCAATGCAAGTGTAAAGAAGTGGCCTACAGACCTACATTTGTCTAACGTTCGATTTTTTCCAATTTTTTCTGCCGGCCCAACCGCGAAGGGGTCGCGCGGGTGATTGTTGCGATGTCATATACATTCAGACGGATATCCGTCTGACCTGACGACAATTTTGTGACCCTCGCGAGAGGACGGGGCGCGAGTGGCGAGCGAGAGTGAAAGACAGAAAGTCAGAAAGAAAGAAGGAAAGAAAGAGTGAGAAAGACGGATAAAAACAGGAGACAGGAGAGAGTGAGTTGTCGAGTTGTCGCGAAATCGTAGACAGGGCTTGAATCCGCGAAAAGCGCGTAGGTGTTTTTGCCAAGTGGAGTGGCACCCCTGTTGTTCGATCTAATCTTGTGGAATGCACGAGGACCGAATGGCAGCAGCACCGCTCGGCACCGGCTCCGGGGAAGCTGGACTTCCTACGTCCCTGGAAAGCACGTCGTCCGTCCTCTCGAGTGACTCCTCGACGACGATTTTGACGAGTGAGAATCACCTCCAAGTACAGCAGACGCAGGGAATTGACCTGGTGGACGTGATCGGCGCCGATGGTACAGGTAACCTAGCTCTTGATGAGTCAATCAGTTTCGCTTTTCGCTTGTCGCTTCTTATTTACCGGGAGTGGATCTCACCTCGTGCAGAAGGTAGATACATGTACTGAGTGTAGTCTGGAGTCGACTCTATGTATTCTCCTCTTTGTTGTCGCGCTGTGCCAGTATGCCGCTTGCCCGATTGCCCCTTTACCCGATTTACCGGGATCCCTTCTTCCCTCGCAATGTAGTTCTGTCTCACTTCCTCTCCCTGTCTCCATACTTCTTCTTTCTCGCTCGCGTCTGCTGACTGCTTCGCCGTCCGTCACTCTCGCCTTCTCAGTTTCCCTCTCTGTTGTCGGCCACACTCTCGTCTCGACTCGCTCGTCTGGTTTGCAGTTTGCTGCTCACACTCGTTTCGTTTTCATTTCACTCGCACGTGTGTTAAGACGCGAGTGAGTGAGGAGGCTTCTGTTGCCGGCCTCTTTCAAACATTTTCGGATTGTTTTTTATTTCTTTTTTTACTATTTACTTACTTTTCTAGGATGTCAATTCAATTTTGAGTTGGAACAGTTTCTGGTTAAAAGAACTTCAAAGAGTATTCTCAGTTCAGGATTAAATTCTATTTAAAACATTGTCAATTCCAGTCATTTAATTTAAATAAGAGTTGTCTACACTGTAAAAAAAAGTGGTTGAAAAATACCACTTTAATCATGGTAAAAAAATGACATAAAGAAGCAGTAATTAACGTGGTCGTTTTACCAAAAAAGTGTAAAAATTATAGCTTTAACGTGGTAAATTTCATTTCACTCGTTCTTTTTTACACATTTTGTTGTAAAGTTACAGCATTTCACGTGATAAAATTACATTCACGAACGATTACACTATGGTTAACAGGGATGCTACAGGTCAAGGAAAGTCAGGGAATGTCAGGGAAAACCTAAAAGAGTCAGGAAACTGTCGAAAAACTGAAGTTGAAGTTTATAAAATTCTGTTCGAATGTTGTCACTAAAAATGTTCAAAACAAATTTAAAAAAAAAATTTTTTGCACTTTATTAATTTCCTAGGTAGGCTTCGAAGTTCCACACTTTTTTACTTTTTTGATACTTTTTTCAGTAAAGTCATATAAACAATTGATCGTACTAACAAATTTCATTTTTTTTTAATAAAGAGTAAAAGAAAGGTATGGCTAAGAAAACTACTCCACCAAAAAAATGAAAGAAATCAAAATAGAACAGTCTGTGGGTTTCGTATTAAAACATCTCAAAATGGGAAGGCGTAGTATATATACATTTATCACTCATTAGCCTTTTTCAAAATTTTCTTTTATGGAATTAAATGTTTATTTATTGAATTCTCATGTAAAATTATGTAAATTCAACATTTTTAGCACTTGTTTTTAATACAAAATTTTACTCTTGAAAATTGAAGAAAATTGTATCTTCAACAACTAAATTTGCAACAGCTGAATTTTTAACAGTTGATTTTTTAACAGTTGAATTTTCAACTTTTAAAAACAGAAGGAAATTCAAAATTCAACTTTTGAAACTTCAATTTAAAATTTTCTTCGATTCTTAACAATTGAAGATTCAACTTTTTAAAATTCAATTTTAATAAATAAATATTTGAATCCATAAAATAAAAATGTAGAAGAAGTCGCTTTTTTAAAATGGGTCGCCGTTTTTTTTCCTCAAATTTTCTACATTTAACGATTGGTTTTATTTATTAAACATTTATCACTTTAGTTGAATTTCGTCTTTTTGGGGTTGAAAGTTCAAAGATTTTGGTAGGAAATTGAAATTGTTCTTCTTTCTTGGCTGAAAAATCTTTCTTGGTTGAAAATTCAACTCGTTTGTTAAATTCCGTTATTTTGGCTTGAAGCTTCATCTCTTTTGGTAGAAATTTCATCTAACCTTCTTTTTTGGTTAAAAATTCCACTGTTTGGTTGAAAATTAATCTGTTATGGTTGAAAATTAATCTGTTTTGGCTGAGGATTCAACTATTTTGTTAAAAATTCGTCTTTTTTTGGTTGAATTCAACTATTTTTTATTTAAAATTAAAATCTTATTTATCAGAAATTCAACTGCTTGGTTTGGAAGTTGAACTTTAGTTAAAAATTCATCTCTTTAGTAGAAAATTCGTCTTTTCTGGTAGAAAAATGTTATATTTACATAATTTTACATGAGAACTAAATAAATAAACATTTCAAACCATAAAAAAGAATGTTGAATGATATAGATTTTTTTCGAAAACGGGTCACCTCTGATCATCTCCTTGTTAGATGCAGTCGTCGGCGCAGTTATTATTTACGTACAAAAAATTATGAAAGAAATTTTTCTTTTAAACGCGTTCTTTTTTTAGTTTAAAGTATTTTTTACACTACTTTTTTATTTGAAAACTTATTTTTTACTGATTTAAAAAGGCTATACTTTTTTATTTTTGAGGATACTGTTTTCTTCAGAAAGATACTTTTTTGATACTATTTTTAGTTCCATAGACCACTTCGAAGCTTGCCTAGGTGTAAGGTTGTTTTTATGTCTGAAAGAAAAATTTATAGCGGTCAGGGAAAATGAAAAATTGGTCAGGGAAAAGTCAGAGAATTTCGAAATTTGGATTTAGTTGCAACCATGGTTAAAATTTACCACGTTAATCACTGGTATTTATATGTCCATTGATGAGCTGGAAAGGCGGGTAGTCTCGAAGTCTAGTTTTGTTTTGTAAATTTTTTGGGTGTTCCTTTTTCATTACACCAAAAATTTTCCTAAGAAAGTAGATTTCATTTCGATCGACTTGTAATTTTCTAACACTTTTTTTCAGTGTATACGTGTAGGGTAAATGTATCGGTGATCGGATAACGATTCTAGGGTCAGACATCACTTTTGGACGGTCATATATAAAAAAAAGTATTACATTTTGCAAATTGTCAAAAATAGGCGAAAAAATAGATTCCGATCTCTTTCACATTACTGCACTTTTATAACATTATAAAAATTTGGTCAAGAGAAAATAAAATATTCATGGAACACTGATACGTGTCCGGAAACCGGTGCACTTACCCTATAACCTCGTTGACCTACATTCTGGGCCACTAGGTAGACTGAAGTCAGCAGGTATCCTTTCTTGAAGAATTGGATCAACATGGTTCAAATTACCCACCAAAATTGAAATTTTTGCGAGAATTTTTATAGTAGTTCTAAAATTAAATGTTCTACAAAAATAAAAAATAAACCACTTCACTAACAACTATTTTACAATTAATCCGAAACACTTATTATTGTTTACTTTTAATATTTCAAAATGTTTCTTTCGGGACTTCTTTAAGAAAATTTGTATAACTCAAAAAACTTGTATACATGCAGTTTAAACTCTGCTAAATTACATGTGTAAAACAGAGAACCCCTGCTAAACGAAAAATAAATCTAAGGGTGCCCATTGTAGTCCAATTTTTAATTTAAATTCCTTTCAAATTAGAATGTTTTCTGATATTTTGAATTTCAATGCTTTTGGCTGCTTGCAGATTTGGATTCTTTATTAAATGAATTTTTCATTTACAACACTATTGGATACACTTCAGTTTTTATCAGCATGATTAAAGAAAAAGAATTGTTCGGCCAATCATAGAGTTGGAGTTACATTCCCTATGTAGCTAACTTCAGGTGAAACTCATCCGCTCTCTAATAATTAATTAATTTATTACCTATAAATTATTGGCTGTTTCACATATTTGAAAAACGCATTATTCGAATTCTTTAGTAGACTTCCTTATTTAAAAAAATTTAATTTGAAAATTCACTTCGAGAGCCTGATTCATTCCAGACACACATGCGAACCTCCCCTTTGCTTTACTTTTCTTTTTACTTTAGGTGAACAGATACGGGCGGTATAGCTTACGCTTCGAGAAAGAATCCCAGAAACTTCCTGCGAATAGGAACTAGAACTGATCTTATATCCTGTTGTCCCTTGTAGAAAAGTAAAATTTGAAAATAAGTAGAGAATAAAATTCATTTCTTTATTTTATTATTTTAACTTACGGTTCTGGTAGTTCAGTTTTAAATATTTGTTTATTCTGAGTTCTAGTTCTTGATCGTATTTCCACTCCCTACCGCATACACGACTTTATACTTTTTGCATTAAATCTATAAATAATTTTTGGATTCAATGTGGTACATACACGAAATTTAAAAGACGCCTTTCTGTCGCTCTGCTTGATTGCTAATATGTGTATAAAAATTATCTCAAAATGCAACATGTATGAATAATTGGAAATCTTTTACTTCTTAAATTAAATGAATATTTATCTTAGATCCCCAGTAAAGAAAAAGATTTCTTTGATTCAAATTGTTGCTCAAATGGTAAAATGGGTGAAATAGTTAGAAAACATTTAAAAAGTTCTGGTATTAAAAAGTGGTAAGAAAAAATTTAATTTCTGAGCAATATACATATTAAAGTCCAAATTATTAATTTGTAAGGAGAAAAAAGATCTTAGAAATCAGAAAATTTCGAGTCTCAAGATGACAAACAGTTATGAAAAAAGCTTTAAGGCTTATCAGGTAATAAACTACTTCTTTTGAGACGGAAAAAGATTTTTTTTTAAATATATGCCAATATAAGTGCTTCATTTACACAGGGTAATTATAAGTGTTTAGTTTAACGGTAGGCTATCCCTCAAAATGTATTTTTACCAATAGGAGCTTTTTAAGGGCTGAAAGCTTTAAATCAAAAAAATCTTTTATACTTGGGACGACAGTACTTTGAAATACTAAATATATTTAAACGCTCGAATTTATATTGATAAATGGAAGTAGTAAAGTTGGTATATTATTGTTGCTATTATAGTAAAGCAGAATATTTCCAATTTTTCAAATACATATTTAAAAATTTACAGTATCAGGTAAGTCTGGACATCGATCTCCGATTTCAATTTTTCTTGCATTTTATATAGAAGTTCTTGCAAGAAATCCTTCACGAAGTCAAAAATTGTAACCCTATTAACCTTGTCCACAACATGAACACGTCCATCTTAAAAATGAATTACATATGCTCATCAGTCGACTGTTGCTGGTTGTCTGTCTGCTTTCAAATGGAACCAAGAGATTTTTATCGAATTTTCGAAGTGCTTTCGAAGTATTTATTGATTCGTCGTTTATGAATATACATCGCTCGATGCTTCGTTTGATTATTCATCTACTCCAGAATCTGAACCTGTGTAGTCACAATCACATTCATCTGCATTTGTTCTTCAACTTGGCTCATAAATCATATTATACTTATGGGTGAATATTCCTTTCTTTTATATTTATATTTAAAATTTAAGAATAACCAATCTGACGAATATGGGACTTGCTGGAATAATCAGTTTCTTCTAACCACCAAAACCTTTGCCAATTAAATATGAAATTAATATAGTTAATTACTGCCTCAATTATTACTACTATTGGAGTAATTAGCCTTATAAGAAAATGAAAAGAACATTTTTCCTCTTAGTTTCATGAAACTATCTGGAGAATTACCATAATCAATTAATTGAGGGGAGCCTGTGAAGGCGCATATGCACGTTTCTTTTCGCAACTGTAATTATGCAAGCTAAGTTAATAGATTATAAGCCTAGAGTATATTAGGAAATTGGAACGTTTCAATTTATTAGACGATTGAGAAGTATAGGTTTTAATCGAGGCTAAAGGCCCGGCTAGTCAAGCAACAGATAGGGGGTAGTTCAAGAGAACATTCTACTATCGGCGAGAAAATTCGAGTCCTCTGGCTTTGACGTTCAAAAAGTAAGTGAAGGAGAAATGGTAGCTCAATTAATGAAGGATCATTTCAAAGTTAAAAATGTTGTACGTTAATGAGCCAAAAATCAATATGCCAACAAATTTTTTATAGCTTACACACCTGAAAATCTCATAAAAAGTAAGGAAATTTGACAGCTTTTAACGACAGTGAACT
>JAUMHM010000083.1:47928897-47939755 GCA_032362435.1 Melikaiella ostensackeni
GTAATGTCACCGCGCAGACAATACTTTTACGCGTTTTCGAGCGCTCAGCGAGTTATTGCATCCAGGGGCTCAATTATCAGTAATATTAATTATTATCAGTAAATAATAAAGCGGAATTTGACTTTTACGTAATCGTCCTAAATAATTAAATGGAATACGTTGGTGATTGAATGATCAATGGCGCGCCGTATTTGAATCAGTGCGCGTATAATATTGGCGGAACCTTTGTTCTGCTCGAATCATAACTTTGTGTTGTTCGGAGAAGTACATTGTCATCACGCCATCATTCCTGGGCCCCTTATGCCTGAGTAGGCAATAAAAAAAAGTAATAAATCCAGAACCCTATTCATCACTGGGCATGACACCATGCGGCTCCAAGCAGAGCGTAATAAGAAAAAGAAAGTAACCCACGCGGTGTAGGACGTAGTCCCAAGAGAAGGAGCTTGGCACTTAATAATGTGCAACAAGCGAATATTGGACTGCCTGAGACAGTTAATATACCAAACTGAAATTCATAAACTATGCTTCTTGAAAATTATTCTGGTAACAAAAAAACATATGAAAATTATGCATTATTTTTTTCCACTATGCATAACTTTTCCGCCTGAGTCAGCTCAGTCAGGTAAAGCGATTTTCATTTTTCTCAACGAAAAGAACTTAGGTTGTTCATGAAATATTTTGGCTAGTGTCCTTTAGACGGTGTGCAAATTTTATAAGTAGAGGAGACCTCCTTACATAGTCGGTACGTTAAAATGCAAATTATTCGAAATAGGCTCAAATTGTTAAGAAGGCATGAAAGCTGGTATATGTTTTCTGTTAGACCTGAGAAAAAGTTTGAGGACAGGGTGTCAAAAAACGTTTGAAAATTTTTCCCCCAAAACACAGGCATTTTTTTGAAAATCTGGTATTTTTTAAATAATTGAAATAATTAAATTCTTCTTTATTATTATTATTGTGTAGGGTTCCCTAAATATTTCAGAGCCGGAAAAAAATTTGAAAAGCTCAAAAAGTAACAAGATGGCGACTATTTCTTTGATAATCGAGAATTTGAATTTTTTCGTAAAATATGCGAGTAGTGAGAAAAAGTTATGACTAAAAATTCTTTTGTTTGAAAAGACCTACAAAAAGTTCTGTTCCCATTCTTCAATATTTTGAACCATTTTTTAAGTACATACCTTCACAAATATGTATTTTTACATTCTCATCATTTATGATGGATGGTATTAGATTCATAGGAATTTGAGCCTATACAGTTTCTGTCAATTCTCGACGTTTTGAGACCCCCTTGAGTCAGAAAATATAGTTTTTACGATAATGTCGGTTTGTCGGTCTGTCTGTCAATTACCTTACGACGCGATAACTTTCGAAGGAATTTTCTAATTTAAAATTCCTTTTGCACACTGTTTTGTGGTCCAAAAAGATAGGTCAAGTTCGTTAGCCAGCCTTCTACTGCCAATATTTATCATTTAAGCCATGAAAAATAAAACGAAGAAAAGTAAAAATTCAACTTTCTCATGAAACCACGCTAAATACGATAAATAGACGAGGGACCAAAATTATACGTTTGTGAAAGTTCTACAAAATTGCCTCAACTATTTTTAACAGTGATTTTTGTTATAAACGTGGAAAATGCCATAAGAAAATCAAAATTTCAGATTTATGGCTAAACATCACAAAATACGATGAAAGCTCCAACAGCAAAATTTCTCAACTCAAAAAGACCTAAAAAATTGCCTGTAACCATTCTTCAATAGCACCCATAATTTGGCAGGAAAATTTGAAATTTTACATTCTCATCATTTATGATGTAAGGTATTAGATTCATGTGAATTTGGACCTATCCAGTTTTCATCAATTCTCAACGTTTTGAGACCCCCTGAGTCATAAAAAAATGCTTTTCACGGTAATGTTTGTCTGTTGGCCTGTCGGTCTGTCTGTCTATTGCCTGACGACGCGCTAACTTTCGATGGAATTTTCTCATTTAAATTTCCTTTTGCACACTATTTTGTGGTAAAAAAAATAGGACATGTTCGTTAGCCAGCCTTCTATTACCAATATTTGTCACTTTAGCCATGAAAAATAAAAATGTGAAAATTAAAAATTCAACTTTCCTACGAAACCTCGCTAAATACGATAAATAGACAGGAAACCAGAATTAACAGTTTCTAAAAGTTCTACAAAATGACCTTCAACTATTCTTCGATAGGAATAATAGTTTTTGTTTTAAATGTGGGAGACGCCATAAAAACATCTAAAATTCAAATTCATAGCAAACTAACACGAAATACGATGAAAGCTCCAACTGCAAAATTTCTCACCTCAAAATGACATACGAAATTGCTTCTTATGATTTTTCAATAGTACCTATAGTTTGGCGGGGAATTTTGAATTTTTGCATTCTCATCATTTATGATGTATGGTATTAGATTCATGTGAATTTGCACCTATTCAGTTTTAGTCAATTCTTAACGTTTTGAGACCCTTTGAGTCTGGGAAAAATGGTTTTCACGATAATGTCTGTTTGTCTATCTGTTGTCTGACAACGCGATAACTTTCGAAGGAATTTTCTAATTTAAATTTCCCTTTGCACGCTGTTTTGCCATAGGAAAATAAAAAAACCAAATTCATAGCCAAGGAATGCAAAATACAGTGAAAGCTCCAACAGGAAAATTCCTCACCTCAAGAAGATCTACAAAATTGCCTTTAGTCGCAAGACCAAAAAACACATTTCAAGAAGTTACAGTAATTTTTAAGGTAAAAATATCGGTAAACAAGCAATGTATAGACAATCTGTCAGCAGAGGTCCAAAAAAAAGGTGCTTTACGGTGCGCATGATATCTCCAGAAGGGCTCAACCGATCATTAACAAATTTTAATCAGTTATTTTTAACATAATTTTGAAGGACTTGAACGATCGATATTTTAATTTGTGTGTGTGTGTGTGTGTGTGTGTTAACCGAAAAATGGGCGATTTTTTTCAAGGAAAATGAAAATTTTGTGTTTACACACCCGCCATTTTCTTGAAAATAAAAATTTTGACTTAATTCTTCGTCCAAGTACTTTGAAATTATGTTAAAGATAACTAATTGAAATTTGGTAATGATTGGTTGAGCTGTTCTGGAGATATCATGCGCACCGCAAAACACCTTTTTTTTGGACCTCTGCTGGCAAATCGGCTATAAATTGCTTGTTTATCGATATTTCTACCTTAAAAAATTACTGTAACTTCTTGAAATGTGTGTTATTTGAACTGTAGAACACTTGTCAATAAGTAATAAAACCTCTTTTCAACAAAAATTCTTAAAAAATCGTTTTTTTGCCTTGCGACTGACCCTAACCCCTTAACCATTTTTTACATCTATATTTTACTCCTAAACTGTCATTGATAAAATTGAAATATCCATTAAAAAAATATTTTTTTTACTTATTTCGGTTTCAAAACTTGACAAGTTTTTTATTACCAATTCAAAACATATATTTTTAGCAATTTCGTATCAAATTAAAATTTTTTCGTGATTCCTCACATACTGCAAATTTATGCTGTTTATTTATTTCTTGGTTTGTTGCACAATTTTTCAGCTCAGTATAAGAACATAATGTAAAATTTCGAGTCTTCTAAAATTTAAACTAAGCTAAAGGACGTGCGAGAACTTAAGAAGTCACTTACTTATGATTTTCAGATAGATAAAATATTAATGACATTGTTTTTATTTGTTTTTTTCATAACTTTTTTTGAACTTTTCTTCAAAAACTTTTTTCAAAACATTATTTTTTTGACATTGTCCAAAATTACATTTTTTTCAAATAACGCTCAAACCATGTATTGTGGGGTGTTGTTTCCATGTTAATTCGTCCAGATAAGAATGTGAGTGATGTTTATTTTATTCGAAATCAAGAACTGGGGCCTTCATTCTGTACTAACATCAGACTGTCTAGTGAAATTTCATTATTAAATTCCATCAGCTGTTTAGTTATTATACGAAATGCGACGAAATTAAAGTGGGCAGAGTACAAATTTTCAAACAATACGCAATATTCTGCTTTACTGTTTCTGTACGCTTTTGTCACGTAGATTAATTGCCAATTATTTTAAACAGCAACGCAGTCTCGACTGTAATTTTTTTTTATTAATAGACAAAACGTGATGTTGACGATAATAGTGTTGAACCTATACCTCACAAAATGAGTACGATGTTTTATTTTTCAAAGATTCAGTAATTTATTACCGTTCTTTATCTTGTATATCTATTCGCTTATGTCCACACATACCGTCGAGAGTAAATTTATTTGAATAAAAAAATTGTTTTAAAAAGTACATACGTACCTGATTATTATTTCGAGGCTGTTTTTTCAAACGAGGTATGAATGAAGTCATATTTATTTTCAAGGAGAGATTTGTATTAAAACTACATCCTATAGAGAAGGAAGGGTGGGTTGAGATAGGGGTTGGAGTTATGGGTGGGTTATATTGGTTGGAAGAACGAATGGAGATGTGAAATTTCGTTAAGCTTTTTTTCACATTTATATTTTATAGCATTCACTTTAAGTCCACCTTATATTCTATCGTAAATTTTCTTGAATTTGAAGTTCATATATTAAGATGAAATTTTTAATATTTCGCAATTGGGGATTAGGGCCTATACCATATTCGTAATTTTCAGAAAAATAAACATCACTAACATTGCTATCTGAACGAATTCACATGAAAACAACATTCCGCACATAGTTCAAGCGTTATTTAAAAAACGTAATTTTCGAAAATTTCCGGAAAAGAATTTTAAAAAGGTAAAAATACAAATAAAAACAATATCACTAATGTTTTTTTCCATGTGAGAATTGCAAGGAAGTGAATTCCTTCATGTTCTTCAGCAGGCAGAGAGGAATACAAATGTGTTGCAGAAGAAATACACATTTTGTTGGAAAACAAATTTTCAACCATTTTTTGGCACCCTATCCTAAAACTCTTTTTCGGTCAACAAGAACACACATATCAAGTTTCATACGTTCTGAATAATTTCAACCTATTTTTAGTAAACCGCACCGACTAACAGTAAATAATGCAACCTCTATCAGTGGGCGTTTCAGTGATAAAAATATACTAGAAAAAAATGGCTATGTAATGGATCATAATCAAATGTTTTCGAGCATCAGGCAGCTAAAGTTATGTATAACTTTCTAAATGTGTTCAAAATCACTTGATCTCCACATATTTTAAGCTATTTTAGAACCTATAAAAATGATATAAGATTTTTACGATTTGATATAAAAAGGTATGTCTGACTTAATCTAATTTTAGGGTGATTAGGTTGGGAGAGGTCGTAGTACCATTTACGAGAGGGAGAGGGTTGGATCCAGAGAAAAGGACAGTTTCTCCATTATTCATCGCAGGCGTCTTCTTCTCGAAAAACGTGCCCAGGTCTCTTATCCCTCGGGAAAGGTTTCTGTGGCTGGTAGGTACACAGAAAAAAAGTCTTGATTTAAGCCCAAAAGTGGGCTTGTTTCAAGGTGTGATATAAAGTACCCCCAAAGAAGAAAGACAGTCTTATGCACTATGCACGGAGACAAGGTTCACTGAAAACAAGCTGTGATATAAACTAGACTTTTTCTTAGATATACGCGTTTGCAGTTTTGGGCTTTTATCAGCCTTTCCCAACACTCGAGAGCATTCATGGTGGGAATGACAGAGAGGCGACGTAGATTGAGGGAAATGTGGGGGTGCGTGGGAAGCAGTAAGGGGTGAGTGGGGCTGAATGTATGGTGTCATTAGAGAATTAGGTGGAAGGGGGTGGTGAATACGTGCTGAAAGATCGAGCGCGTGATGAGGTGTGAAGTGGGTGATGACTGCATGCTGAGAGTGCCAGAACGTGGCGAGATGGAAAGTAGGTGTTGATAACGTGCTAAGAGATCCAGCGCGTGGTGAGGTGGAAAGAAGGTGGTAGTAGCGTCCTGCGAGTGTCGGTACGCTGCGAGGTGGGAAGTGGGTGGTGACTACGCACTGAGAGTTCCAGCGCGTGGTGAAGTGAAAAGTGGGTGGTGGTTGCGTGCTGAGAGTGCCAGTACGCGGCGAGACGGGAAATTGGTATTGAATACGTGCTGAGAGATCCAGTGCGTGGTGAGGTAGAAAGTAGGTGGTAGTTGCGTGCTGCGAATGCCAGTACGCTGCGAGGTGGGAAGTGGGTGGTGACTACGCACTGAGAGTTCCAGCACGTGGTGAGGTGAAGAGTGGGTGGTGGTTGCGTGCTGAGAGTGTCAGTACGCGGCGAAACGGGAAATTGGTATTGACTACGTGCTGAGAGATCCAGTGCGTGGTGAAGTAGAAAGTAGGTGGTAGTTGCGTGCTGCGAGATGGGTGGTGACTACGCACTGTGAGTTCCAGCGCGCGGTGAAGTGAAAAGTGGATGGTGGTTGCGTGCTGAGAGTGCCAGTACGCGGCAAGACGGGAAATTGGTATTGACTACGTGCTGAGAGATCCAGTGCGTCGTGAGGTAGAAAGTAGGTGGTAGTTGCGTGCTGCGAGTGCCAGTAAACTTCGAGGTGGGAAGTGGGTGGTGACTACGCACTGAGAGTTCCAGCACGTAGTGAGGTGAAAAGTGGGTGGTGGTTGCGTGCTGAGAGCGTCAGTACGCAACGAAACGGGCAATTGGTATTGACTACGTGCTGAGAGATCCAGTGCGTGGTGAGGTAGAAAGTAGGTGGTAATTGCGTGCTGCGAGGTGGGTGGTGACTACGCACTGAGAGTTCTAGCGCGCGGGGAAGTGAAAAGTGGGCGGTGGTTGCGTGCTGACAGTGCCAGTACGCGGCGAGATGGGAAATGGGTACTGACTACGTGCTGAGAGATCCAGTGCGTGATGAGATAGAAAGTAGTTGGTGGTTGCGTGCTGCGAGTGCCAGTACGCTGCGAGGTGGGAAGTGGGTGGTGACTACGCACTGAGAGTTCCAGCGCGTGGTGAAGTGAAAAGTGGGTGGTGGTTGCGTGCTGAGAGTGCCAGTACGCGGCGAGATGAGAAATGGGTATTGACTACGTGCTGAGAGATCCAGCGCGTGGTGAGGTTGAAAGTGGGTGGAAGTTGCATACTGAGGGTGCCAGTACGCGGCGGAAAGGTGGAAAGTGGGTGGCGTTCTGGAGTTCCATCACATGGGGAGGTGGAAAGTGGGTGACGTTCTGGGGGTTCCAGGGCACGAGAAGGTGGAAAGTGGGTGGCGTTCTGGAGTTCGGTGTTTGCTGCGTACTGAGATTCCCAGTCCAAAGGTAGGTAGGAAGTGGGTGGACGGTGGGTAAAATAAGAACGTCGCAGAGTAGAACAAAACTAGATTTTTTGGACAATTGAGTCTACAGGTCACAATTGTTATTCGCTTCGAACTTTCTTCTTGGAATAAAGACTGATTGAATTCTCCAGAGACATCTCGAGGCGAATTGTTTAGTTTTTTCTTTTATGAAAAATTGTATAAAGAAGAATTGTGAAAAAAGGTGTTTCTGACACAACCATTTCCCAAGTTGTAAAAAACAAATTGTACGAGTATAGACCAAGAATTGAAAAAGTAAATGCATATGCATCAAGGGAACATAAATATATATTTTTATATTAACCTTAATTTTTATAAACAAATTTGGTATATAATTCAACAAATCTGAGATTTGTGTATAGAAAACCAATTTTTATCGACTATATTTGTTCCGATTCAATATTTGTGACTTATCTGTCAACGAAAAATATATAAATAAATAACTGATGTTGTTGTAAACAAATTTTATATACAAATATTCAGAATCTGATATTTTGATACGGAAAAAAGTCTTTCTTACCTGAAATTATGGCGATACATCATGAAAATTTCACCCTGTACTATGGAATGCTATTAAGTAACAACTTATATTGTTGTAAATGAATTATGTTAACAAATGATCAATTATAACATTTTAGCATAGGAAGAAATGTTTTTTTTCACTTAAATTACTCTAACACTTTATGTAAATTTTAACTAGTTGTGAAAAATGCTATAAATTATTGAATAAATAAATATTTAGAATACAGATCAACATTACGATGATGACGAAGATTGTAGCTAGCAATTAATTGCAGATGAATTACAGATAACAGGTATATATAGTTTAAGGAAAATTGGTCAAACAACCACCGCAGAGTCTTCCTGGGAGCGACTGTTATCCAGGAAAATGACACTGGCTACCAGTTGAACCGCGGTAAATCACACCCATGGCCACGCCTCACAAGTGTGAGATGGGTGACCACATAGTACGATAGAATTACAATGAAGGGTCGGCGAATCCCTCGTATATCCTGAGGACACGCAGCGACCCAAGAATAACAGCTCTGTGCATCCATCTGTCAAGTGCCTTGGTATGCTTCTCGCACGCGGGTATGGATGGAAGGTTACAAACCAGTGATGGCGTCGCACCGCCGACAGCACTAATGACAAGGGCAATCATTTTATCCGAATATTCTCAGAACATTCGCTGCAGCTCGCTTATAAGGTTTCGATACCTCTGCCCCTATTCTTTCTCCTTGACTGTGATGTTGCTGTCGTCTGGAGTCGAGAAATCGATCACGTACATAGTTCGTTTCTCTTTGACAAGGAGTACGAAATCAGTCCTTGAGTGTTCAATAGGGACTTCAAGGCTGAACTTGTAGTTCTAGTAAATTTGACAATTCTCGTTTTCAACAATTGACTCTATCTCTCTAGGAGCGTTCGCAGGGCAGTGTCGCGGTTAATACCATATGAGCGACAAAGATGGTAATCTTAGATCTCTTAGGGCCGCATTGTGTCTGTAGAGATACGTCGTTTCCGCGTGAGTGGGACACCCAGAGAGTATGTGTCACAGATACTCAGAAAGTGCATGACACGCTCTGCACCAATCACTGAGAACTTCTTGATGTAAGATGTGGCTTCGGTACACCGCCAATCATCTCATGGTTCCTGACCATTTTCAGGAAAGGATCTCTTCCATTTGTCACGACGTGAGCTGAACACAAAATAATTTGGTCATCAAGACACCGGACATTCGGCCAAAGCTCTCGCCACATCATAAACTGAACAAGTGATGATCCAGAGGTCGGACTCCTCCGAGAGATTCTCACGAATGGTGGCATCCATTTCAGCTAGACCTTCAGACTCAGAAGAAACCTGGATGTTGATCTTTCTCCTTGTCTTGAAATCGCTATCTTCTCTTGGGGGATGCCTGATTTTCGTGGTTAGTCTTAATGTCGCTTCCTCTTCTTCGTATGCGGCATCGCAGCATTCCAGCTTGTCATCCCGGAGTTGATCCATCCACTCAAGACGTCGATCGTCTCGCCGATTGGTCATCGTGTTTCCAACTAAATAATTTGCAGCACCCCGAACTCTAGGGCAATCAGTACTGTTCGCCGACATATTGTCGAGTGCTCTGCGCGTTCGAACATTCTGAACCGCATTCACAACTGGATTTGGTGTTGTCATATTTACTCCCACAAGCCGCTACAGAATGGGTTCGTCCACCTTTGCAGAGCCCCGCATGCAAGAGTAAGGCTGCATACTCTAGGAGATCACCCAGCATCACAGAGACACAGTAAAATACACCTCATCCAGGTGCCATTCATCTTCGGCACGGTTGTTCACGCCTTAGCTTGGGCGTTCTTCTTTTGAGACTATCCCTGGACGATTGCCCGCGACTGCCTATCCATTTTTATAACTGTATTCAGCAAAAGTCCTCGGTACAGGGACCTACCATCCGCAACCTGAGGACGCGTTCAGTATACTCGTTTATATACACACTGAAAATCCCATAAGAGTCAATCCGCCATGTGTCATTCTGAGAATGCCGTTCGAGGATCAGGGGTCGAAGGGGTTTAGAAAGCGTCACTCTAGAGCCCTAGGCCCCAGCTCTAGGCCCTGATTGTTGACATTGGAATCGCTCCGCCATGTGTCCAAGGCCATTTTAGCCAAGAACCAAAGTCGGACTCTTATGGGATTTTCAGTGTATATATATGAAAATCCCATAAGAGTCAATTCGCCATGTGTCATTCCGAGAATTCCGTTCGAGGATCAGGGGTCGAAGGGGTATAGAGAGCGTCACTCTAGAGCCCGAGGCCCCAGCTCTAGGCCCCGATTGTTGACATTGGAGTCGCTCCGCCATATGTCGAAGGCCATTTTAGGCTAGAACCAAAGTGGGACTCTTATGGGATTTCCAGTATATCAAAATTTAAAAATTATTAAATTAATTATTAAAATATTATCCGAAAAAAATTAATTGAAAAAATTAATAAAAATTTGATTTCAAGTTTTATTTTCAAACATCTTTGGTCGAAATGTAGTTTCCTTTATTCAATTTACTGCTAAAAACAAAATTTTTGTAAATTTTAAAAACATAAAAAACATATTTTTTTGATATGTTAACCTTAAGTTTCTTTTTACCTATATTTTTAATATTATATCATAAATAATTTATTTAATTATCACCCTCAAAATTTATGGCTTAAATACTAGTAACAACTCTCTCTGCCTAAGAATTTAGGTAAACATATTAACTTCAAAATACACCTCTCGGTTATTTTAATTAAAGTAATAATATTTAAATAATTTTCGATTGTTAATGAATTATATAAAATAAGTATTAATTAAACTATAAATGTTATATGTTATCCCCTTACCCCCTTTATCAAAATATTTATTTATCAATATTATATATATATATATATATAATTATTTTATTATTTTATATTTATTTTTCAAATTAAAATTATTCAATTTCATTTTAATTATTACTATTTATTAAATAAAGTCCTCTCGTACAAATATTTAAAATTTTATTATAGATAAAAACCAATCTGGCTTACGCCGATTTTAACTCAAATCATGTAAGATTT
>JAUMHM010000083.1:48013008-48024735 GCA_032362435.1 Melikaiella ostensackeni
ATAAAAAAAAAAAAAAAATAGTATTGATAGGAAACCCTGCAGATTGGAACAAATCTTTGCTTGATGCCTCCCTTAAAAGTTCTTAAAGATCGAAATGAAATCTACTTTCTTATGAAAAGTTTTATGTACTGAAATGGAACACGAAAAAATCCTTCGTGTGATCTTTTTTATATAATAAAAGGTCATTTTCAGACTTTTTAAATGTTTTTCATAGATTTAAGACATTAAAAAAATGCTATTTCAAATGATTGAGAATGACAACTAGGTAAAGCCTATCTTGTTTTTTCTCCCGTATTCCGAAAATTCAAAGAAAAAAAATTTTTAATCTTTAAAGTATATCTCATAAGTACCACTTGCTTCTATAATTTTCTCGGAATTTTCTATTTTGAATTTTATCACTGAAAACGTTTTTTTTTTCTTCTGTAAAATTTAATTTTTGAGCTTTACCCAGTTGTCATTCTCAGTGCCTCATTTAGAGTTGAATGTTGTCAATAATTCTGAGGCGAAGTATTTTATACTATTATATTAAACTATTTTATTATTTATACTATTATATATATATATATATATGTTTATATATATTTTATACTATTATATTATACTACTCTTTGTATAGTATATGTGAAAACCCACAAGGATATACGTAAGAAATTAAATTAATTGATTGAAAATACTCAGGAATTACTAATAAATTTTATCTTGAATTTGAATTTACAATATATGTATAATTTCTTGAAAACGTAGCAACCTGTAATATGAATGAAACTGTAAAAGCTCTACTTTAAAGAAGAATTTATTGAACTTATTTTCCACAAGTAAATGATTACAAATTTTCATGCAATACTTGGCTCGGGATCGAGAAACCGGTGGTTGAAGATTTTTAATACTAATCAAGAGTGCAATGTCTTGTAATTCCCACATAGTTTGTGTACATCTAAAGCTGTTTGATTCAAAAATATTTTTGAGATGCCTTTGATATCAATTTATAAAATGAAACTTCAAATTCAAATATCCAGTTTGATATTAGGTTCTAATTAAGAGATGGCAAAACGGCTCTTGCGATAAGGCTTGGTTAATCTAGTGTTTAAATATACGAATACATTGTTTGCGCAAGATTACACTTACAGAAACCACTGTGGATCAAGTTCATTTTTTTTTCTTGTTTACGATGGCACATTCCACAGAAAAGAAATGTGAAAAATTAAAGTTACATTTCTAAAAATCAATCCGATAAACATATTGTTATTTTTATTTCTTAATGTCCATTCCTGTAACATACCAGTAAAATTAAATTACATCTTCTCTCTAAATCTAGATCTGAGTAAGTGGAATTTCACTAATTACTAGTGAAATTCTATTAATTCTATCAGAGAAAAGTGAGCCACTTAAGATTAGTAGAAAATTACTAATTCGATAGTGAAAAACTACTAATTGTTTAGTTAAAATATATGAATTATTTATTTAGGTTGTATATATTAATTGAAAGAAGTTTGTAGAAATGGGAAATGTGTCAGAGAAAAAAGATTTAATTAAAAAAAACGCGATTGTGTAACATTTTCAACTTTCTTTAAACAATGAATAGGCAATATTGTGAAACTTGTAAATAGGCTATGTCAACTCCACCAATATAACGTATTTACCAGTTAGTCCTTCAAAATTGAAAAATTAGAATTATTTACACACTTAATCTATTTAACTTATTTTATTTACATTAAAAATACGAACTGTCTACCGTTACGGAATTTTCCGTAAGACCAACCCCTTTCCAGCAAGTTCAGGGCTAAAGTTACGGAATTTTCCGTAACTGTAGCCTTAGCGCTACACTTGTCCGGGTTAGTTTTACGGAAAGTTCCGTAACGCTAGTCAGTGACTTAAAAATAATACCTTGAATTAATGTATGTATTCAAGAAAACACCGCGAAAATCTATAAAGCAACAGCACACCTGACACACCTTCAGTATTATTACGATTCACGTCCACCATTTTTATATCGAAAACAATAGACAAAATAAAGTTTACAAATTGATGAGTAACCGAAATCTGTAAAGAATTATTCATCACTATTTTTTTTACTAATTGACTTTTGTAAAATAAACTTGTGATTTTTTACTATTTCATTGGTGAAATGCTAAAATATTACTATTTCACCTGTCAAACACTCAATTACTAATTCAGTTAGTAAAATTGACACTAATTCAGATTTTTTAGAGAGCTATTAATATATTCTTAATTAGTAAAGGCATAATTTGTCGGATAAGAATTGTAAATATGTACTTTTTAATTTTGATAAATTTCAACTTATAATATATTCAATTATTAATTAGTTATTATAATTGTCAGTCATTTATTAATGAGTGGAATACTTGACGAGGAAATCCCCGACTTACTATGTCAATGAATCATCTGGATTTGCATAATTAGAATCTAAACCGAGGGGTGGACGCCTTCCGATATACTTGAGAATTTATCGGAATATTTGGGAATATCGTTGAATACAAGGAATATGTGAGAATATTCGAGAATGCTTACGAATATTTGGGAATACTTCAGATTATTAGTGAATATTTCGGAATATATTTCAATGAAAATCACAGAATACTTGAAAAAAAATCAGTCTGCGGCTTGGTTAGGAGAGTAACCTTTTTTTTAAATATTTTACACATAAAACTACATCAAAGAAATGCTGAAATTCAATATTTACATTAAAGCTATTATTTATTTATTTAAACGAATTCTTAAATACCTCTGTCATTGAGATAATTATAGCATCGATGCAACTAAAATTATCCAAATTACGCTCAGATGATTATGAAGGCATGATAATTGGCATATCTGTTTTTTGGGACTTGAAAAAAAGTTTTGGAATCGGGTATCAGACAATGTTGAGCATTTTTTTTCGAAAAAAAGACCAGTACATTTTTTTGGTGAAAGTCGTGCGTTTTTTCAAAATAATTAAAATGATAAACTTTTCCTATTTGATTCGTGTGAAAGGTTCCCAAGTTTTCCAAATCCACAGGGAAATTTCAAAAAGCTTAAAAATTAAACAAATGATGGCCATTTATCTGCCGTCGATTATGTATATAATTTCACATTCTACATTTCACATTTCATTTTTCATATGTTATTGTTTTTGTTGTCAAACTCATGTCATACGACGAAGCTAACTTTAAGTAAGCTCTGAAACATGACGTGAATTTGAAAACAAAAACATTTACATGTGAAAAATATGAAGCCAGGTGTGAAATAAGAAATCATACATAATTGACCTCCAGAAAATAAAAATGTGTTTTTTTTTTTCGAAAATTATACGGTATAAGCGGGAAACACTGAATTTTTTGCGAAAATATTGTTTTCCTTTCTGACTCCTAAAGTATGTGTAAGAAGTCACTTGCTTATGAACCGCAGGTTAAAACGTTAGTGAAGTTTTTTTTTGTTTTTTTTTTTAAACCATTGTTATTTGTATATTTTTATAAATTACTTTTTTCAGTTAGCTCTTGAACTATAATGTGTGGGGAATTTTCCATGTATGTAAATTTGACCAGATAGGAATGTAAGTGAAACTGAGAAAAGTGTTCGGTTCAGACAACAAAATTTTTTTAGCATGGCAAAACGTTTTACTAAACCAACAAAACTGTTTGTTTAATCAACACAAATTTTTCTGAAACAACAATACAACATTTTTTTGCATGAAAGTTAGTTTTTCTCAGTGTGACGTTTATTCTCCTAAAAATCCAGAATTTGTGCCTTAATCCTTTATTTTTATCACTTACTCTTTACTATTAATTTTCAATGCAGCTTTCATTCTATTGGCCTATTGCCAATTTGTTCGATTTTAAGTTCATATGTATATCGAAGTACAAATTTTAATATATCTGAATTGGGAATTAAGGCCCAAATTTTGGATTTTTAAGAAAATAAAAATCACTGACATTCCTACCTGGTCTAATTCACATAAAAATAACGCCTTCATACATAGTTAAAGTGTTAACTAAACAAATGCAATTTTTAAAAATTTTCAAAAAAAAAAACATTTTAAAAAGTTATGAACAATAACCTTTTCCCGCTTCAGGTTCATAAGCATTGACTGACACGTACTTTAGAAATTAGAAAGGAAAACAACTATTTCGGAGCAAAAAATTCACATTTCTTGAAATACTAAAAAAAAAACGGTTAAAAAATCGAAAAATGACTACGGAATTTTTTGTCGAAATCTGCGAGAACAACTTTTTCTTTGGAAATTTTCCCGTGTAACGCATATTAAAAAAAAGTTTTTGATTTTCAGAAAAACAGCTTCTATTTTGTTAATTTTTAAGGTTTTTTTAGAGGGCTTCTTTTTTAAATTTTCAGAAATATTAGGCACCCGATTTTGAAAGTTTTCGAGTCTGATTTAGGTTTACTGCTGGTCAGTAATAAGATCGTGTTTTAATCGTCCGAATCCTTGAGAAATACCTTAAAATATGTCAGAATATTTGGAAATACTTCGGAATACTTGGGAATATTTGAGAATACTTCGGAATATATGGGAATACTTGAGAATATCTGGAATATCAAGAATATTTGGGATTGCGTGGGAATATTGACGGAATATATGGGAATATTTCGTGAGTGTACGAGGAATATCCGAGTGGTCGACCCCTCGATCTAAACTTAAGTCTAACTTTAATGCGGAAAGTGATTATCGGATTAATTCGAAGAATCAGATTTGAATTTTTTTATGTATGTCTCAATCCACACAATTGGTTTTGATGATTTAAATTTCTTCAAAGTTTATGTCAATATCTGATCAAATTATTTTTTAATTTCTTCAAGTTATTATATTATTTGATATTTGAACCAAAAAATATTTTAGTTTGAAATCAATAACAGTTGAATTCAATAAAAAAATACGGATTTTCCACAAAAAAGTTGAATGATCAACCAAAACAAATTAATTTTTAATTTTCTACAAAACGCTTGAATTTTCAACCCCAAAAATATGATAATAACATTTTTAGCCTTAAAGATAAATTCTCAACTAAAGTAATTTTTAAAAATTTAGCAAACTATCCTAAACAATTTTTGAGCATGTAGAAACTTTATCGCACTGAAAATTGACCTTAAAAAAAATTAGAAGATTTTGGCAATTGAAGTGGCCAGACCCTGAATTAAATAAAGCTTGAAAATTCTTAATCCTCAGACCTTTGCAAAAATCGCAAAAATTTATTTTCCTTCATAATTTACATAATATGCCTAGTTTTCAAAAATCTTGTAAGATTTCAATATTTTCAGTTTTTTGCCAACAATTTTTGAAAATGCTCTAAATTTTTTCATTTTGTTTGGGATAATTGGATACTACTTAAAAGTACGATTACAATTTAAAATCATAAAATTAAAATGTATCAGTTTGACAATCTTTTAACTTTTCTTCTACATTCAAGCACTGTTAAATTTTAAGTAGTTACGTTTTAAAATCTTTAATACAAAATTATTCATATTTTAAGAATTTAGATTTACAATTGATAACTTATGAATATTGGTCAATTTTAAAGGTTTAAATTAGAAAAATTGGCTGATCATGAAAATTGTAATTTTATATTATTTGATTTGAAACATTTTTTAATTTGAAGTTGTCTATAATGCAAGCATTTTAAAAACTACATAAAACTATAATATATTTTATTCTCAAGGGATTTCAAATTATTTCTATACATTTCTAACTATTTCAAAGAAATTCAAAAGGTGTTAAAATATTTCAAGGGATATCTACGGATCTTAACGAATTTCGAAGATCTTAATGGACTTAAAAATATTTCCAAAGATATCACGAGTTCAAGAGATTCTAAAGGATTTTAATGAATTTCAATGAAATTTCAAGCGGTTTTAAAAATATCAAGGGATTTCACAGATTTTTGCTGTTGAAAATTCAATTTTCAATCCATAAAAAAATGTTTGCAAAAAGTCGATTTTTTTCGAATACGGGTCGCTATTGGCAAATTTTATTTTTGTAAATCAATGAGTAGTCATCCAAAGGACTCTTAGTGGGAAATTTATGAGATTTAAAAAAGTCCCAACTCTGATCGTTTCTTTGTTAGAAATAAAAAAATAATAATTTCCAGAGCCATAGATATTTATAACCCAATACAGAAAAGTTGGAATTTTTCTCCCACTCCGAAATTCAAAATTTTCTAAAACATTCCCTCTTGGTCGGAGGAAGTTGTAAAGCTTCGAGAAGTGGGAGGAGTAATTAGTGATGAATAGGAACTTTTTGAAGGAGCACAATTTTATTTTCAAAACCATAATGATTAATAGGCCAAAGCAGGAAAATTCGAATTTAATTAACTCCACCTTAAAATTCAAAAGTCACTCATATGGAATTCACATTTAAAGCAATGTTACATGCGCTCTAAAGCGCGCGCGTATCAGATATAGTAGAACTATGTCATGTGGTGGAATCTAAAGCATTATTTATATGGAGTTTCACTGAAATATCGTTTTCAATGCTTGAGTAGGGGAAAATTGTGCTATCTTTTTGAGTTTCAAGTACAAAAATTATTTTTGCAACTGTGAATTGGTGTTTGGTCTATTTATATAATTTTTAAGTCTCTTAGAAAATGATATAATGTCCAAAATTTGAGGTTGACGTGCCCAGGGTTCCATTAGAGCGGATCTTGGCAGCCATGGTTCAAGCGTAACCCAAACCTAAAATTTTGAACATTATATTCTTTTCAGTCGCATTGCGAAACCGCAAAAAATACTAATAAATAGTTGAAAAAATGTCATATTCAAAATTGAAAAGCAAAAAGATAGCCCAATTATCTCACCATTTATGCACTTAAAAACGACATTCAATTTATCTATAATTTATAAATAATTTTATAATTTGAATTAGACGTATTTTTTCTAATAAAGTTTATTGTATTAAAAAGAAAGCTACCTGGAAAAATTTAATTTTTTGTCCTGGAAAAGTCCGAGATTTTTTTTTGTTGAAGAAAGTTCGACACCCTGTGTGATACATTTTCATAAGAGATGCTAGAGTTTTTCCTAACCAGTGAAAAATATGTATATGAATAATGAATATGCCTTGCGAAGTAAATTCAGTGTTTCTATTTTCTCATTTGGACTGGTAGTAACAATAAAGTTATAACGTTATTTAAGCGAGAAATTTTTCGTCGGTCTATTTCCATAGTCGTCGCGTAATCATAGTGCGATTATAGTGAAAGGAAAATTTCAGCGAATAGTTTCACAACCAAATAAAAATTAAAAAACACGCGATTCATTTCAAACTCTCACAAGTCGTACCGAAATTTGCATAATTGTGATAAATAGGGCTGCAACATAGTCACTTAAGTCACTTTTAGTCACTTTTTTAAAGGAAAAGGTCACTTTAGTCACATTCCTCCATCTCATTTTAGATTGTATCTAAAAGAAAAAAGAAAATGTAAGTAATCTAAGTATGCAATCTATATAGCAATCTATATAGCAATCTATATTATGAGTAAGCTATTCAATATTAAAATTTAAATTATTTTCATTTATGATTGTATGATTTTCTAGTTCCTATTGTAAAGCATAACACTGAAGGTATAAATTGGATCTGCAACGAAATCAGTCTTTTGTTTCTTTATATTGATACAGGTTTTCGTATTAATTGAATACCGTTGCAAAAAACGATACCTTCAGATTTACTGCTGTTGCGGTTACAATTGAAAAAAATTAATACTTAACTATAACAATGCTCATTGTTTTTAAACTCATTTATCACATAAATGTATTAAATTACTTTATTTTCATTTAGAAATTTGATTCTTTAACTGCAAAGGTACAGAATAATGTCACATTAATTATATGCATTAGAGAATAGAGAAAAACTCAAATTCTTCAATGTGAAATTGAATTGACTCGAATGAGGCGTATCCTACAGACTTCGAACTTTCATTTAACATGTGTGAAACAAATGTTATTGTAAAATATTGAACGGAAATCGTGTTTTAACAACAACTAAAACTCAACTATTTTTCAGCACTTCTATAGCTTTATTAAAATGGTTGTGTTTAATTTTTTAAATTAAAACTTACCTCGTAAGGTTCATTTCGGGTCAGATTTTCATATTCGTAGCCCTTTTTTCTACTTTTGATGCTGAACTATGAAAGTTTTCGATTTTAGGAAATTTTGAAAATAAACAGTAATGAATTCTTTAAATAATTACATAATGTTATTTTAAAAATTTACTCCTCCAAACAATGACCAATTGTTACATTTCATTCAGAAAATACGATTATTTTTTTTACATTTTTTGGAGAAAAATAATTGTTTAAATAAGTTATATTAATATAAACAATTTAAAATTGTTTAAAAAGTCATTAGAAATATTCAAATTGTCCATTAGTATTTATTTGTATTGAAGAAGGCGGCAGAAAATGCTGAGAATTAACAGTAATACGTAAAAATGTAGTTTCTTGATTTTCGGGTCATATTTGGGGTGTTGTTGTTGATGGGGGGGGGGGGGGCGGTTAAAGTAAAGTTATTGAGGTGGTTTTATTCCGTAGACACTCCTCTTCAATCCCTGAAAAACTTGGCAACTTTCGATCAAACCCTGAAGTATCAGTCTAATTTTTCGAAAATCCAAAATTTTCCCATGTTAAATGGGATTTTCAAGTTTCCGGTGGCACGTGTTAATATTGGAATTTCGAAAGAAAAAAAACGGATTTTCTTTCTCCGGAAATGGAAACTTTCGGGGGGTGGGGTGTGACTTGCCCTCTAGAGCGAAAAAAAATTTTGCAATGCATTTTTGGACCACCCTAATGTAAATCAGGTCTTCATTTTATCCCCCTGAAAATTTTGCTGATGTCCTGTTTTTTCTACCGAAATATCAATTTTCAAAATAGCCCAAAAGATTGCTATTTTGAGCTTTGGTTAAACGAGATAATGACTAAGTTGAAGTTGGATAAATGTTTAAAAATTTAATTTTCAGTGGGATAAAATGAGGATCTAATTTACATATTCTGTAAATCCTACATTTTTTCAATTTTTTCCCTACGAGTTATTCATCCGTAAAAGTGAACAAAACCTCCAGTGTCGAATTTCAAAACGAAAATTTTCAAATTTCAGCATAAAAATTGAAAAAAGGGCTACAATTATGAAAAATCTGATCACAGGTGAAGCTTACGAGATAAGTTTTAATTTTTTTAAACTAAACATAACATTTTTAATAAGGCTATGACAGTGCTGAAAATGGCTTTTATTTAGCTTGTAATAAAATTAATTATACAATTTGTATGAACGTTAGTTGCAATAGAATTCCATCTAATTTTTTGTGTGTACAGTAGTCACTTTTAGTCACTTTTTAGCTTAAATTATTCACTTCTTGCACTTTTTTCAGGTGCATTAGTCTGTGGCCTCCCCGGTGATATACGATAATGTGAAAGATGTATTTTACGTGTGGATGGTAGCATCTTTTTTATAATTTTTGAAGTAATGTATCGCATATATCTTTCACTTAATGATTTATTATTTTCAAATGAAATTGTATGTTCATTTCGAACTCTTAAAATTAAACATCAGAATTGGAAAGAATATAAAATTGGAAATATTTAACTCAAAAGTAAGCTTTTTTTAGAAAATTTAAATTGAGAGAAATCCTAATGCTCCGAAATGTCAAATTTTGAGTTTTTCAACTTGATATTTCTCCGTCATTATTATGTAAAAATAATGAAATTCAACTTTTGATAAAAGATATTTCCCTAATATTATTAATTTTAATCAAAAGTTGAAAGAATTACATACCTTTATATATAAAATTGGCTAGTGAAAATCGGCGCTTTGGTTAAATTCTCCTTTTTCTTCTTCGAATATCTCCTAAGATGTAGAAGGAAAAAATATATAACTTGCAGGATATCTTAAGTGTTGGTGAAACTCTACAACCGATCAGATTTTTCGATGGGACCTCGCCCCGTTTTTATTTGAAAAAAACTTCGAAAATCGCGTATGGATAACCCTTTTCTAGTCGGTACAAAACGGAATAACAATATGAAGTTAGGTCTTAAAATTCGATTGCATTACATTTCAAATTAAATATATTTTTTTTAAATTTGAAAGATTTCTTAAAAATGAAATCCTATTTTTATTCTTTTATTTCTTACACTCTAACAGTAATTACATATATATTTATATAATGTGAATGACTTAAAATTGGATTTCATTTTTAAGAAAACTTTCTAATTTAAAAAAATTATTCAATTTGAAATGTCAAGCAATCGAATTTTAAGAGCTAACTTCATTCATATTGTTATTCCCTTTCGTAACGGCTAGAAAAAGGTTATAGTTACGTGATTTTGATTTTCAGAGTAGTTTTAAATAAAAACCGAACGAGGTCCCGTCGAGAAAATTCTTCGGGTATGTAGAGTTTCACCAACACTTAAGATATCCTGAAAGTTATATATTTTTCCTTCTACATCTTGAGAGATAATCGAAGAAGAAAAAGGAGGATTTAACCAATGCGCCGATTTGCACTAGCAAATTTTATTATATAAAAAGGTATGTAATTCTCTCAACTTTTGATAAAAATTATTAATATCAGGAACATATCTATGATAAAAAGTTGAATTTCATTATTTTTACATAATAATGACGGAGAAATATCAAGTTGAAATCCTCAAGATTTGACATTTCGATGCAATATTTTGTAATTACTTCCAGCAGTAAAATTATTTCTTGAATATAAATATATTGTTACCGCATGAAACTTAAATTCGTAAATGATAATATAACTTTAGCCTCATTCAAATTATTTTATGCTTTTATCTAAAATAACAGAATTTTGTGATGCATCACACCCGCCATTTTCTCAGTGCATACCACTAATTAAAAATCATTTTTACAAACGGAATCAAATATTAACGCTTATAGATAGTGAAATATTCGACTCTAGAAACATTTAGAAACATTATGTCCCAACGTCAAGTGTTTTTGAAATCACGACACAACGACATCTAGACGATTTATTCTGGAATGACTCTAAAGTTTTGGTTTAGAAACAAACTAAAAATTGAAGAACGTTTAGCAAATCATTGAATTTGAACAAATTTAAAATTACACATTGAAATTGTTTAATTTGGAATATTTAAAATTTTTTAAGCTTAATATTTCGTATTGTCCCACTTTGAATTTGAAAACTCCGAGATTCTGGTATAGACAAATCCCTTAAACTTTAAGGTTTTGATTTTGGAAACTACAAAATGATTCTTAAAAAGAAAAGTTTTAACATCTTAATTCTTGTTTTTTCATTTCTAGGTTTTACAGAGATGGAAATAAAGTCGAGTTGAATTGGGAGAAACGCATTTTTACAAAGGCCCTATCTAGGGTCTTTTCTTATTTAACTTTATTTGTCCTATACTGTTTAACTTCACCGACCTGTCGGTCAGACATTCCAAGCGCACGTTGAACCGCGTACACCTTCACCACACATGTGTACATTGTACATGTCCACTTGTTCATACATTCCTTCTATATACTTGTCGCCTCTAAAATTATAAATTACACGGCATTTTAGTAGATCAGTAATATTAAAAAATAATCGTCTTGCCGTTAAATAAAATTTGGAGCAAATAACCAATACATAAGATCTAAGATATATTAATGTCATAACTAATTATCGATGAAGTTGTATAAATAAATTGAAATTGAGCCCCTGGATGCAATAACTCGCTGAGCGCTCGAAAACGCGTAAAAGTATTGTCTGCGCGGTGACAT
>JAUMHM010000083.1:48072289-48082481 GCA_032362435.1 Melikaiella ostensackeni
TTTGCACACGATTGAAACCCGAAACACCTCCTTTCATCATAATGAATCATCGTGAAAGCATTAAATCTATTATTTTATTTTTGGTTTCAAATCTCTCTTCCTTGGTTAAAAATTCAACTGTTTGGTTTGAAAATTTACCTTTTTTAAATTAAAATTTGAATATTTGGTTTAAAATTAAACTAAATTGGTGCGATGAATTTAAAAAAAATGAATAAATAAATGAAAAGAGGAAAATTATTGGTAGGTGTGTTGCACAGGGGTGCAATTCTAATATTTGCCGTGGGCACTATTTTCCGTAGATACGCCACTGATGTAGACAAATTTTGACAAATTCATTATTATCTGAATAGAAATCGAGAGTTAATTAAAAAGATTTTGTTTTAAATAGTTTGTACTCCAATGGCAGAACTTTGTTTTTATTTACACAATGTGTCTTTTTAAATGTTTTAAATATAGAGATGTATAGGTGAGTGGTGACTAAGAAACCGAACCATTTGTTTTGACAATAACTTCATGGAGAGCAAGTGAAAACGAACAAGTGACTTCTGAAAATGCAAAAACACCATTATTGCGCCCAACCGTTCAATTTAATCATCTTATTTAATAAATTCATCATGTGCTCAAAGTTCTAAACGTTCGAATGAACGAAATTTTCTATTAATTGCTTTTTAAACTAAAAACAGTGCAAAATAGTAGTTCCTCACATTTAAAGTAATACTATTATAAAAGAAACTTATAATGCATATTTTCATTTGTAGTGAGAATAATATTTTCCAAGCTTGTATGTATATCGTATTGGCTTTATTAGCCAAATAAATTTATACATTTTTTATTGTTGAATGATCACATTATTGAGCGAAAAAAAAATCCTGGTTATTGAATATCGGTTACCCTAATTTCAAATTTAAAATCCTAATAATTAAATAATTTTAAAGTTAAAACTTTGATAATCCCATAATTTTATATTGAAACTATAAATTAGATAGTTTCAAGTTTAGATCTGTCAAAACCACGTGCCAATTTCGATCAATAGTATCGTTTTACGCCAAAAGTATTTGAAGTAATAAGATTTGGACCAATAATCTAAATTTTTAGTTTCTACTAGTAAACCAGTATCAGCTTGGCCATTATAAACAATATTTAATTAAAATTTTTGTGAGAGTCTACGAAATTTTTGCAACATTTTGGGGCAAGTTAACCGATCTAAATGAAACTTTATAAACTTGCAATACATGTCGACACTAATACATACCCAAACTAGCAAGTAAAAATAATTGTTTATTTAAAAGTTGTTCCGTTTTTAAATTCGTCGATATCTCGAGAAGGATTAATCGTAGGCACATTTTCTTTGTTTTAAAAAAATTCAGTGAAATATAACGAATAGAATGAGTTATGAGCATCATTGCGATATTTTTAAAATTAACACAATCATTTAAATAATTCAATATAACTTTCGAGCGGCCAGTCGAAATCGATTGGTTGAAAGACGTAAATACTCTAAAGCGTGCCCGCTTTCAATTCCAAAAATAAAATTTCAGAACCACTCATAAAATCAATCAATATTTTGAAAAGTATTGAGTGCGGCATGGAACTTCCAATCGCCTCGCGCATGCGGGGTGACGAAACTGTGCCCCGCCGCACTGGTCATTAATGCGCCCAGCGATAACCGTTGATAGACTTGTTCAAATTTTCTTTCCGCGCTCTATTTTTGTTATTAGTGATCGATTTTATGAGTTGCCCTAAAATTTTATTTTTAGATTTTAAAACAGACACGCTCTAGAGTATTTAAGTCTTTGAAACAATCGATTTCAACGGGCTAGTCGAAAATAATATTGAATTATTTAAATAATTTTGTTCAAAAATATCGCAACGATGCTCATAACTCATTCTATTCGTTACGTTTCACTGATTTTTTCTGAAAAAAAGAAAACCTGTATACGATAAACCGTTATCGAGATATCGTCATTTCAAATTTTTTAGCAAATCGCAATATCTCATAAAGTAATGAATATTTTTCCCTGATATTTGGAGTTTATATTAGTATTTACATATGGTATAAATTTATGAAATTTTATTCAAATCGGTAACCTTGTCCCAAAATGTTAAAAAAAATATGTGGTCCCGCACAGTTTTGTTGTTAGACGATAATTTTAGTGCGAGGTTGTCACGTGATTTTCATTGCCGAAATGCCTATAATAGCGTTTGAATTTGAACAGTTTTAAATCAAATTTTTTAGAGCTGAATCGTTTCCATTTTCAATAAAAATTGTACACCGTCAAAGTGAAACTTTGAAAACAGAACTATTTTTAAATTGAGAAGGGTTTAAATTAATGTAGTCAGACAACTTAAAGTTTAATCGTTCAAAATTATATTTCAGTAATGAAGAATTTTATATGAAATTTCGAAATTAAATTGTATAAATTTGTTACTGTATAAATGAACTTTTATTTGAGAAATGAATATTAGAATAGACATTTTTGGCACTTTTTTTTTACTGAAAGTAGTCACTCCCTGATGGAAGTGCATTTTCACAATAAAATACAATAAATTGCAATAAATTACAAAAAAGTACGTAAAAGTTTCGATGGCAAAAAATTGTAGTTTCTAGTACATTTTTTTCTATTTTACGAAATTTTACAAGTGTTTACAATTTAAAAAAAAATTAATTTTCACATCATTGTACTTTATTGTAATTTATTGTAGTTTATTGTAAAAAGGTAGTTCCACCACGGCTGTTTCCTTTGAATAAGCTTGTAGCCATAAATTTTCTCTATTAAATGAAAAGCATTGTTATTAAGTAAAATTAATTTGATTAAAGTACGAGTTAAAAACAACATACTTAATTTTGTAATTTATGTCTATTGGTTATAGAGTGGAAAATTGATTAAAAAGCTTAAAATTTTGTTTACTATTGAGAAAATTTTGTTTTCATTTGTGCACTGTTCTGTCGATGAAAGAAATACTTTTAAAATCATAATGCTTTTGTCGAAGGGGCACAGGGAGGGGCTTTTACAAATTCCTAGCAATAAAAAAAGTCACAATTTTATTCAGAAGTTTTTTCGTTTTGACCCAATTAAAAAAGTTGTTTCTTTGAATCTCTTTGCAAGTGGCGAAAATCACTGTAATGAAATGAAATTTATGGAATCGAATCACTCACTGTCTCATTCGTACCACCTTTTTATCTTTATTTTGTCATATTTCATTAACTCTTACGTTTCAAAAAACTTTTCTATTATTGCTTTCATATCCCTTTATAAAAAGAAGTAGAAGATAGCTTTTAGCGATATTGAAAATGTGAGTAAAGCAGATAGTAGAATTGAGTTTGGCATTGTACTATAAATAGGAGTAGATTATCTGGCACTATAAATAAGTGTGGCTGTCTCCTTTGACAAAGATAGGACTGTGGAAATTGTTACAGCATCCCACATTAATGGGAAATTATTGCGATAACGAATTTAAAAGTATAATGCGATACAGAAACATCATTATAATGTAGCCTATTAACGGAATCGAACTATTTTTTCTTCTTCTATCTATTTAGATGTCGATTGATTGTGAGAAACATCTCCTACACAATTCATACTTTAATTACTTCTTTTGCCGATTCAAATAAGTCTTTTAAATATTCCGAGTATAAATCGAGAAACGCTTTTGACTCTATAATTGAAATGAAAATTGTATTTTTTCAAATTTAAATCTAGGAAAAAATGACTCAAGTTTCTGAGAGGTGGGGAAGGCTTTCAAATCATATTTCTGATAAAAAAGTAAATAAATTATGTTTGAAATGTTCAAGGGATGAGAATTTTTGGTACAGTACAAGAATTAGAATTTAATCGCTAGCGATAAGTAACTCGTTGCTGGGCTGTTAGTGGTGTGAGTGGCGGGGATGTGAGGTAACCGTAACCGGCAGCATTGCACAATCGCTGAATGATTTCAAGCATCGCCTCATATCTAGGTCATAACAAGATACGTTTCTAGGTTATGGCAGTTACCTCAAAGCGGGTTCACAATAATTCTTAACTGCAATTATCCGCGCACACTTTTAATAATGATCTAACGTTATAATGGATTTTATTCTCTAGACTCTCGCACAACTTTTTTCTCTCCCTCTTTCTCTCTCGACTCTTCAACCGGTTTCTTTTTCTTTCCAAGCGATTTCCACAAGCAACGCTCAATAATAAATTACTCGGGAAAAGGTGCTGTTACTGCTTTTTCAAATGCACGCTGTACCAGATACAAACGAAAGTAAAAGTCTTGTAGAAAGACTTTTTAATCCGCCTTTCAGGGACGTATGAGTAATGATGATTTCAAAGGCGTTTGTGTATTAAATGATTCGCTTGTAGATAAGTAGGCTTTGTCATTTTATCGGTACCTGCATTCCTTTCATTCGCAATAATTTAGTTTTGTATGGTATGAGTAATAATTAATTTGGAAAGGTGGGACCAGTTCGCCATTTTGGTATCTCGAAATGGATAACTTATAATAAATCCACTAGGGGCGCCACATGATAGGGACTTCATTTTAATCCTATTTAGTGATCTTTAAATTTAAGTGTTTATTAAAATGTGTTTGATAAAAAAAATATTCAATTAGGTTTTAATTTTTCTCTTAGCAGCTGAGTGTTGAAGTGAGGATGATCAAGTAATTTTATTTTTATTTGGCAGGTTGACGACCAAATGAAACTTCTTCAACACTCCTGGTCGGATATGTTGGTGCTCGATCACCTTCATCAAAGGTTACACAATAATCTGCCAGACGAGACCACACTTCACAATGGGCAAAAGTTTGATCTCCTTTGCCTTGGCCTATTGGGGGTGCCGTCTTTAGCCGATCTTTTCAACGACCTGTCCTCGAAACTTCAGGAATTAAAATTTGACCTCTCGGATTACATCTGTATGAAATTCCTAATGCTGCTTAATCACGGTGAGATATTTCTTTGACTATATTTCCTTTACCTCGGAAAGGTAATTGAACGAGAATTATTCTGACGTCAGAATTTAGTAATAAAAGTTCAGTTTCAGAATTACTGAAAGTCAAAGTTGAATAATTTAAAATTTCATGTATTAAAATATTTTTGAGGAAGATAAGGCTATGAAAGAATTAAAGGTTTATATAAAAAATGGATTGTTTCTTTAAAAATAGATTTGAAGGTCTATAATGTACCGTTTTTATTTACAGACGTTCGTGGATTGGTAAACAAAAAGCACGTACAAGAGGGTCACGAACAGGTTCAACAGGCACTTCTGGATTACACGATGACCTGCTATCCATCTATACCTGTAAGTCACGCAAAATTTACATTTTGCTCCAAGTATTTCGTGCGAGATATTAGAGTTTAGATTATCGGACATGAGATTATTAAAACTAGTTATTTAGCAAGAGGTTTCTGAAAATTGAACTCACGTTTCGAAAACACCAAATATTAATTTCAATTTTAGTTGAAATAATTAGTTTGGCTTGTTATTTTTAATTAGGTGATAAATCTTGAGTGACTTTAATTATAAAAAATCCGAATTTCAGGTGCTTTTTCAAAAATTATTTTTGTTCGGACTTGGTATTTGAATTAGCTTTAGAATCCAGAAATAAATATAAACTTGCATACAACGTGAAAATTCCACATTTTAAAACTGTTGAGTTTGAAGTAAAACAAAAAAGGTAAAATTTGAAAACAAGAAAATATTGTGGAATTGAATTTGAAAATTTAAATCTACAAGCTTGAAAAACAATTTTTCAGCGTGTATTAAAAACCTAATTTCTTCAAAAATCGTTTAATTAAAATTTTATAAATATTACGATGCAAAAATAATCCAATCAAAGATAATTGCGTAGTTTTACATAGAAATTATTCCGAAACGAATAATTTTAAATTCGAATATTGAGAATGGGATAGTTTGAAACAGAAATCGTTCTAATTTGAAAAATGTCGAATTCTATTTTGAAAGTGTGCAATTTTAAATCGTTCTCATTTAGAGATTTTAGAATTTTCATGGCAATGAATTTATCCCGATTTTTTACGGCTGTGGTTACTTCTTTGAGAATTCTTTTAAATTCTCTTGAATTATTATTTGAGTCGGTCCTGACTTAAATCATTCCTTTAATTCTGTTGGATTTTTTCAAATGATTTAGATTCTTTTAATTTCTTTGAATTCTTTGAACTTTCTTGAATCATTTTGACTTGAGTTAAATACTTCCGAATTCGCTTTAATTCCATTTAATTTTATTCAAAAAATTCAATTTTTTTTCATTAATTTTTTTTTTTAATTTACTTAATTTAAAATATGCGTCGAAATTCCTAGTGGTTAACCCCTCCTCTGTAGAATTATGATTGTTTTAATTTACTTTTGTGTAATTCAAAGCATTTCGAATTCAGAATTCTAAAAATTATTTAATACTGAATGTATAATTCTAAATTCATCTATTTGAAGATTATCCAATCTTAAAGGCCTTCGAAGTCAACAATTCGAAATTGAACCATTTTGAACTTTTGAATTGAAACTTGATCAAATAAATTTGTAAATTATTTTTTATCACTATATATGTATTTTGATATTATTCTTTATTTTTCAAAAGCTATTCAATTAAATAATAAAGTCGATATTTTTTTGTAACGATTTTATTATTTAATTGAAGAGCTTTTAAGAAATACAAAATAAATATCAAATTACACTTATGGTGAAATAGTATATTTTTTACATCGTGTAAATCGTAGTCACACATGATATTTTTTTCCAAGTTATAAAAAAAAAATAAAGTTTCGTCCTATTTAATTGGTATTATTGTTTGGCCCTCGACGTACAGACTTATTTGATTTCCCTTACCTAACCTGCAATACGAAATCGAAATGGCAATATCGATGTTTACAGTATCGATTTATCGGGAATCAAAATATCGATATATCATTGTAAAAAGAGCGATATTTTCGATATATTAAAAATACATGAAAAGAGCTTGAGGGTCGGGGAGGGTAGGCGTAAAAACATAACAAATTTCTGTATTCCATATCGATATGTGGGTTGAGAAATATCGATTTCGCATCACTAGGTCACCTTGAATAATGAAACTAAATTTACACTTGACTAATGTGTATTTTTTTGTATTTTAGGACAAGTTTAACAAGTTGTTAGCAGTATTACCAGAAATCCATGTGGTGGCGAGCAGGGGAGAAGACCACCTGTACCAAAAGCACTGTAACGGAGGCGCGCCGACGCAAACTCTTCTCATGGAAATGCTGCACGCAAAGAGGAAATGAAACGACACTCACCTCCGGCTGTTATGCCGGGCAGTTGAAGGTTCGAATTCGAAAACCTCAGCGTTGTATCGCGAAGGTCCTGGTAATGCCCCTTATCGATCGACGAGGCGGGCCTCTGTCTCTCGGCAAACGGGAGCCGTTTAGGTATCAAAAATCGAAGTCACGCTAGGAGCCCTGGCTTTTGTATACCTACGCAAGCAAATCAAGTATAGACGTACATACTTTACATGCATAGTGCATACACAGTCTATGTATCATAATATGTATATCTAAAATATATATAAACATAACGACATATATTTTCTATATTTGATGTTGAAGTTTTAGAGATGTATCCGTGGAGAATCGGCTCCCGCGACGGTGCGTGTCGAGGGGGGCGACAAGCGCAGGGAAATAGTAAGCGAGATGCCTTGAAAAACAGTACAAAGGGTGGTTTAAACAAATTATCGGTCAAAGGGCAGGCAACTTTTGTCTAAATATGGATATAAAACCTATTTTTCTAATAACTTAGAGAACGATTTATTTTTAAGTACCATACCACTGAAGCCTTGCTCTCAAACTAAGAACGAAATACAAATACCTAACGATCTACTATCATTTTACTTCACATTATTCTGCCCAGCAAACTCTCTCTCGCTCCAGAATATTTCTTTAAAAAACTTGTGACTATTATAGCGTGAAGTTGTAAGTGAAACGCGAATAACGAGAAGCAGAGCAATCCGCGATTCTGTTTTAAAAAAGTTCTGCTCCTGCAGTTCATCAAAAGTGCGTTTCGCGAGGTAATTCTGATCTCTGTTGTTTAAAATACAAATTTTATTTTTATAGTTTATTAAGCATGACTTTTATAAACGACGATTTGCGAAATGACTATTTTTTTGAAGAATTGCGATATTTGGAGGAGGCAGAGTTTGTGGGTTTCAAGGGGGGAAAATTAGAAAATCCGACTCGCCGGCCACTTGTGCTTCAGCAAGGGATTCAACGGGCATACTTGAGCGACAGTAAAATCGAATGTGATATATNNNNTGGATCTGTACGTTTACCACACGACCACCTAGGCGTCCTTAGAACTTCCTGTCGAAAGAAATCTGCATTTTTGTCACATTTGCACAGCAGTAGGGCTACTCTATTTTGTATTGTAAATACTAGTTAACACATTCCAATTACGTTGTATAGTATACAAAAATCATGTTAAATATGTAATTATTATATGGATATTTCGTGTATAGAGTTTAATGAAATAAATATATTTCTGTTGCTTACTGAAAAGAAGATGATGGAATCATTATAGCTACTTAAATGTCTTCACTAATTTTAGGTCTTTAATTAATGTAACTTCGCCTTTTTTCTCTGTCTCTTCTTCTCTATTTGTCTCTTTCACTCTCTTCCTGTTCCTCTCTTTGAAAAATAGGTGGCGGAAAATAACCCAAAATCGCGATATTTTATTATTGTACATTCTATGATAAAAGATTGTTCTTAATGAAAAAAACAAAGAATCATCGGAGCAAGGTTCACGTGGTTTTACATTGTCTACTTGTTAAAGATAAATAATATATTGCGCGTATATGTATATGTGTGCGTATACACATGTATGTACGTAAGGAAAAGTTACTGTCTAATCGCGATTGTTAAACATAACGAAGTATTTACGATATATATACATGTTAAGACATAGCTATATCTATCGTAGTTATTTTTCACTTACAGATATTAATTTTTATTATTACTATTATTATTATATTGAATTAATATTAATATTATTGTTTAGGAGTTAGTCAGCCAATTTCTCAGCGCTGTGAAGGTCGTCTTTTCGACGCCTGTGGTACCTAAGCCATCGGTTAATACACATGCTAGACTCGGGGGTCAAACACGGAGGCCCATGAATATTCCCCAATTTTCACTTTTCCGAAATACCATTTGCCCTAATTTTGATTTTTCCTAATTGCCATTTCTCATAATTTTCGTTTGTTTGAATTATTATTTGCCATAATTTTCATTCTTCCACAGAAACCAAAATTGCATTTTACCTAAAACATTAGCTATAAAAATAATGGCAAGAAATGTAAATCCAAAATTTTGATTTTGATTTCGATATATTTAGGATTTGGTCATGGCTATTTGCTAACAGCAAGCGGCCACGAGCAAGAAAAAGAGTAAAATTTTTTTTTTACATGACGATTCAGTGAAGTGTGAATGAAAGTAATGCCAGCAATTCGAAAAAATAGGGTAAATGATAATTATGAATAATAAAAATTCAGGCAAATTGAATTCGGTGAAATAAAAATTATTAAAAGTAGAATATAAGGAATATTCATGCATCTCTCAAACACGTGACTAAAAGTCTAAAAGTAAAAAAATTTAAAAAGTCAAGTATAAACACCTCAAGTCTTTGCTCGTCGCATACCCTGGAAAAAATTTCTGTGCACGAATTCTTCATTAACATACTGATTCGTTCCTGGCTCGTCATAAGAAAGTACCTGAATGTCTTAGTGTTAAAAGAACGCTATTTTACTATTACCACTTTACCAGCACCTTTTGCAATTAAACAATAGTGTTAATCTTAATAAAATCTCGGAGTCGAGCGGTGCGGAAACAGCTTGCGAATAAAACATAAATCAGCGAAGCAAAGACTTGACGAAAATGTTTAGACTATTCAAACTATCAGACTAACGCCCCAGCGTTTCCAAATCTCACGTTTTATCAATGACTACCTCTTCGTAACTGTATTAAGTTTTTATACTTTTACATTATTAGCAACCACATACCTCAGACGTTATAGACACCCAGGTAGCAATTTGAGTCGCAAAAATCGCGGATGAGACGACGCGTTCATCAGTTTTTCAGTCCTTTTGTGATTTTCAGCCTCTTTGTGATCATTTAGTTTTGTTTTCTGGACCAGGGTCTTTTCTTCGTGAAGTGAAAGACGTAGAACGCTTTATTTATTGT
>JAUMHM010000083.1:48082491-48092675 GCA_032362435.1 Melikaiella ostensackeni
TGTTCGCAGCCTCAATCGAACGTGATAGGTCTGATGATTTTGGGTTTGTTAATGTAATTAACTTTCGACGTTATGCGTATTTTTAACATGGTCTTCTAAGTGCAGTTATAAAAGAAAGGAAACACTCATTGTCTCTGTACGCGTCCATCCTGTTCAATCGTCCGATAAATTCCGTTACGATATGATACATACATATATATGTATGTATATGTGTATTAACCATAATTGTAATTAGGGAGCTATACTATAATATGCTAGTAAGCTATACACACATACATATATATAATGATGATGTTATGTATATTGTATTAAATATCGATGTACAGTTACCAATTATAATTGGCAAATGCTCTATAATTTAATATCAGATGTTATCCTCCTTTTTATTATTTGCCAATCAGACTCGTCGTTTTTCAAGATTAATCTTACGTTTACGAGCGACACACTTCCTATGCGTTGTTGTTGACACTGCCATTAGAAATTGGCAATTGTAAATTATGTAGAAAACAAAACCTCAATGAATGTAAATACATCTTTATTATTAACATATAACGTTCATCGTGGCTTCCCATCTTTAGTAATCTGCTTTTCCATCTTACTTTTTGCTTTAGATCCCATTTTTTATTGTTTGATAAACATTACATCTGGTCTTAAAATCTTTTTTATAATTCTACGTCGCTTTGCTACGCTCAGATCATTGTAATAATTAATATTTGGTAATTTTTTCATTAATTTTAATTTCAATTTAAATTAAAAACTTTTTTTTTAAAGTAATAAAAACCGAAAAGGGCGAAAAAGGTTTAGAATCGCTTGTTGGACAAAATTACTTTAACACTTTATTACACACTTTTTTATTACAAAAATCCTAAGATCTAAAAATTGCACCCAATTCCCATAAGAAATTGATGCTACCATATATACAATTAATTGATTCTTGTGTATTTTTTTTACACTGAGAAACTGGAACTTTGCTAATGTGGATTAGATTTGAGAAATTCGGTATATGCATTTTCATCCATCAGAGTCTTTATTTCTTCGGGATTATCGAGTTCAACTTTGAAAAGCCAACCGTCTTTATAACACGAGGAGTTTATCAAGCCAGGTTTATTCTCTACAGCTTCGTTTTTTTCGATGACTTTTCCAGTGACTGGACTTATAATTTCTGAGGCTGCTTTTACAGATTCTAGTGCTCCGCATTCGTCTATAATTAAAACGTTTTTTTTTATTTCAAGAAATAAACAAAGAAATAAGTATTTGACGAAATAATATTTTTACCTTCTTTTTTAATAGTGGAACCAATTTCTGGGAGTTGAGCATAAACTACGTCGCCAAGAGCATCCTGAGCATAGTTGGAAATTCCAACGACACCTATTTTACCATCAATCTCTACCCATTCGTGTTTGCTGGTGTATCGCCTCTCTAAAAAGAAAAGTTTATTTTTAATTTCCCACCAAAATTATTTTTTGAGTTTTTCGATAAAAGATAATAAAATCTCATTTCAAATCCTAAAATATAAAAATTCTGCCATAAAAGTCGTTAACAATATTTTGCAGTTCAGTATGCAGTTCAGTTTTATCAGGTACTAACACTTCGAATTCCGGGTTTTTAATTTAATTTCTTATTTAAGGCTCCGTTTTAATATTATTTATACTCATTATTTAATATTATTCAATTCCTACTGCTCTGAAATTATGAAACTGTTTAATTTTTACTAATTGGTAATAAAATTTTCAATTTCTAATAGTTTTCAGGTTTGAAAATTGAATTCAGATAAGCTCAATTTGAAATTGTAGAATATATTTATGAATACTACAAATTTAAGTTGAACATCAACAAATGTTTAATTGAGACACTAAGAATGACAACTAGGTAAAGCCCAAAAATTAAAGTTTGCAGGAAAAACAAAAAACGTTTTCTGTGTTAAGATTCAAAACAGAAAATTGTAAAAAGATTATAAAAGTTAGTGGTCCTAATGAGCTATATACTTTCAAAATTTGCAAACTTGAAAAAAATATATTTTTAAAGTACGGCTCCCAGTAGAACTATATAAAAAAAATATCAAATGATTTTAAAGGTTTTAAGTTATTTTAAAAGAATTTCAACAGATTTCAAAAATTTTAAGGGATGTCAAAGAATTCTGTAGGATTTCCGAAGTTTTCAAGGAAATACAAAAGGGGTTAGAAGATTTCAAGAGATTTCTACGGATTTTAACAGATTTAAAATATTTTAATGGATTTTAAAATATTTCCAAAGATATCAAGTGATTTTAAGAGACTCTAAAGGATTTTCATAGATTTTAATGAAATTTCAAGCGACTTTAAAGATTTCAAGAGAATTCATAGATTTTTTTCTGTGTAAAATTTATTTGTGCAGAATCACTATTTTTGAGTACTTCTATATGAAATTATGAGTGGTCTCAAATAAATAATCCATGGATCTTTTGCAATCGCATGCAATATTTTTCAGTCAGATATATGCAATTTTTTGCAATTCCATGTAATCTTGCAATCTTACAATCTATTGTAAACACAAAAATCCAAGTAATTAACCCCTCGAGATAACCCAACAGTTACATTAACCAATAACGTAGTTATACAATACATAGTACTTTCTATTATAAGATTAATTTTGCAATTTTACAATTTTGATCGCTTCTACTTTTGAATATCTATTACCCGAATATAGTAAAAACTAGTTTTAACTAGTCAATACACGAAGTTACCATCAGGAATATTTGTGGAAACTGGCTTTAACTAGACAAAACGTGATTTTACCGAGCACTTTTGTGAAAACCCAAAAATGTTTATATTGTGCCGCCAATAGGAGGGGCTTCTATAAAAGGAAGAGATGTGCGACTGGTCATCCCTCTCTCCCTTTTAAATTCAAAATTAGATTAAATATAAATTTTTTCGGGTTTTCACAATTGCGCTCGGTAAAATCGCGTTTTTACACGTTTCATGAAACTAGTTTCCACTAATACTCATGGTAACTTCATGTTTTGGTCAGTTAAAACTAGTTTCGACTAAATTCGGGTTTGAGCGTTTGGAATTTTTCAATCTTTATAATACTTTTAATTGGAATATTTCTTTAATCTGGAACATTTCGAACACTTTCTATTTCAACCAGTTCATGAATATTACTCGACAAAAGTTTAAAAAGCTACATATGCATATTATGCATTTCATGGGTGTTTAATTTTGAACGCTCTGAAGTTAACTTCATCTTTGGCTTATGTTTGATGATTAGATTTGAACAGAATGGTTCAAATTTTAAATTATTTATATAACCATGAAGTAATTATCATGCAATTATAAAGGTTTCTAGTTTCAATATCGTCGATTGAGAATTGTTTAACTTTGCAGTGGCAGCTTTAAAAATTTGAAAGCGTTGACTTTTTTACATGTCACAACTCTTGTATTACAAACACGTCAAATTTTCAAAATTTGGATACATCTTTTGAAATGTCCCGGTAAGACGGCTTGCATTAAAAGGTATTGCAAAATTTCTTGCGTCCAATGGTAACGTGAAAAATAATTAATTCTTTTGGATTCCCTTTTTGTCCTCGCGTTCGAATCTCTATAGCATTAAAGGTTATCTCTTAAATTGAATGTACCCAGCGGCGACAATATTTTTCTGAATACTTCTGGATACAACAAAGCAACCGTGAAATAGAAAAATTTTAATCCCTTTTAATTTAGGACATTCCGCTACTTTTATTTACTGTTTTTCGAATAATAATGAGGTAAAAAGCTTTTTAAAACACATCAGTATTAATTTCCACACAGATAGCTGAGGTGAAAACAAAAAATTTTTGAATTTTTATCATGATTTTATATTTTTGCAATTGATAAAATTTGAAAAAATCGAATATTTTATGATAAAGAGATATGTATTGTTGTGTACAATCCTACTAGATTTTGCAAATTTCATGCTCTTGGAGCCTATTCTAATGCGTGAAACGGAGATTGTGTCTTTACTTTATTTAAGGTCACGTTTGGTAGCTCCGATCGGCTTTGAAAGGGATCGGAATCTTAATATTTTCACTGCCTAATGAGGATTAAAAACGGAGGACAGAAAAAGCATTCTCAGGGATTGAAAATTTTTAATACCTTTTAATGCAAGCCTTCTTACCGGGGTAGTTTATCTGTTTAAAATTGTTGATTCAACATGAGAATTAAGAAAAAAATAACGCGTTCCTTTTTTTGGTAACGGTCAAGGGCGCACTCTTGCTCTGCCACATAATTTACAGAATTTTTAAAACCGAAAAATAGAACATTCTAAGCATTCTTACCCGCTTTTCGAAGAGCCTGTGTTGTAGATACATGACGCACAAACGAAGTCAAAGATTTTGGTGAAATTAATCTACGAATTTCTCTTTTGTGTATGCCGACAATCGCTCGAACACTACACCTGGCAAATTGTGTCCCTAAGCTAGCCATTTTCTACTTTTCCAATGCTTTTCCCTCAATTTTTTAAATCGAAATTGTGAAGATTTCGAAACTAACCTTATCTTCTTTCAAGAAATGTCGTCTGCTAGTCTGCCGACCTTCTCGAATCGACGCGCGATCGCGTAATGGAACAGAGGGAAATACAAATCACAGAATTGGAGATTACGGAAACAGAGCAACAGACGCTCATTATTATTTTGTTTTGCTTCATTTTTCTTGGATATCGTCATCAAGCCCCATTTTATTTCAGGTCAGTGACATAGAATCCAAATTTTCGCATTCTACCTCATTGTTTCTAATTTATTTTATATTTATTTAAAGTGAACTACAATTTAAATTCATAGGTACTAATTTTCTAATTTAATTTTTTTTTGAAAAACATGTTTATATTAATTAAAAGATCATAAATTCAAAATAGTGTAATTTTAAGAACTTTTTGAAATTTAAATGAACAAAAATTGAAAAGTTTCTTTACAAAATTGTCAACAGCAATCAGTGACAATTAAGAAAACGTTGGAAATTTAATTCAATAAATTTAAAATTGCTCGAAAGCGCTAAAAATTCAAACGTCAAAATTTAAAAAGCGTTTAAAATTGACATTTTAAATTCGTTTTTAAATAATAACAATTAGTTACGAAACGGTACTACGAGATTATTTTTGAATAGCTACGGACAAATTAAATCTTTAAAAAGGGGCTTTTAGACGACTTTTTAGAAATCTAAGACAATGCGTGACCGATAAATAAGGAGACGTTTGCAAACACGTGAGGTCAAAAGGTCAGAGAAGACCACATCGTCGATAACCCAACATTTCTCTTATCGGAAGCTAGTGTGAAATATCACACCGTGACCTTTAAGTTCAGGGGTATCATTGACGAACCCACCGTGAAGTAAGATGTAACATAATTTTTTTAAAACTGTGTTTCGATTTTCATTAGTCACTTGTTTTCTAATATATTTTACACGAATCTCAAGTGACAACTAAAAACGACATTGAATAACGATCATCAGTAGACTCATACCACACAATCTAGACACTCAAGAATAAAGTTGTTTTGAAATAAAAAGAAAAACTTATTTTTCAAATCCATTTTTCTCCGAAATACTAAAGTTATTTCGACTTTTTTATTGTAAATGAAAGGTCTCTTCGTGAGCTATAATAATATGTACCAACTTTATCCTTTCCTTGTTAAGAAAGCTAAAAAATTAGGAAAATTATTTTAAACTTAAAAAATCGATTTTTTCTCAATAAAGACGTTCAACTAACAGAACGGCTTCTCGCTTTTCAAATTTTTTTAGTTCACTATAAATTGTATATTTTGATCTGAAACTGACTGGTGTGAAATTGTGTGTTTTTTTTACACTGGTTTTGAAATTTACTAGAAATTTAGGATTATTAATTCAATATCCTTATAATCCTGTGAAATCTTGAAATATTTTGAAATCTCCTGAAATGTTTGAAACTCCTTGAGATTCATTAAAATCTTAGGAAATCCCTAAAAAAATTTTGAAAATCCCCATAAATCTTTGAAAATCTCTCGAAATCCACTTGAATCTTGGAAATTCTTTCGAATTTTGTGATATCCTATGAAATTTCTGAGCAAGTGAATCTTAGAAATTCTTTCAGATTTCATGATATCTTATGAAATCTCTTGGAATGCCTTAAAATTTTTTTAAATCCTCAAAATCTTTTAAAATCCCATAAAATCTATTGTAAACTTTGGTAATCTCTTGATATCCCTTGAAATCCATCAAAATTCTATGAAATCTTATGAAATATTTGTAAATCTCGTAGAATCTTTGAAATTCCTTGAATCCTCTGCAGACTTTTGCAATCATGAAAATGTGGTATACGCTTATGAGTCAAGTGGTCAACCCCTCGGGTCGAAAATTGTTTTATTTCAAACTCTTTCAATTTAGAATTACGAAATTAAAAAAATTTTTATTTTAAATTAAATTCTGTTAGCTCCCGGTACTTTTCTCTTCAAAACAAGAAAACTATTTCACTCTAGATAAAGATCATATTATTCCGAAGATATTCGCGGTAAATGTAGATCAATCAAAAAAAGAAAAATATATACAAGTCAAACGATGGCTCTCATAATTTCGACCTTAAAATACTCTTATGTTTGAAGAAGTTTAATCTATCAACTTAATTGTAACAATAAGAAATCTCCATAAAGCAATTCTCTTTTTCACATAAAGGAAGACATTAAATCCTAGATTTGAGGATAAAAAGTTCTAATAAGTAAATTCAGTTGAAAAAATAATTTCTTCAAACTTATTTCTTACAACAATAAAAATATTTATTTCCTGCAGAAATTCATGACAATATATAATCACATGAGAAAAAGGACTCCATTCCGGGTAATCGAAAGTTTATCACGAGACTTCGTAAAAAGATAAGGAATACTGAATGTCGTAGTTATGTTAATAATCCGCAGTTACTTTTTGGTGCTTTGGTATCGGAGAACTATAATCCAATCATATAAGATCTTCCGTTGGGATTGTGGATGGCGATAGCCACTGGTTTACTGACACTCCATTCATACCAAACATTCTTTGCGTTACATCGTCTCCAGAAATGAACGCAAACTTCATCACCCGCTTTTAAGTGAATGGGCTCCTACAACAAAAATTATTGGCAACCAATCGGAATAATTTCTTCAAAACTGTATAGCTTTTAAATTTATTAGAAATTGGAGCCCATTTTTGTACCTTCAAAGGGAAAAATATAGGGAACCAACTAATCATTCCAGGGCTGTGAGTTCTTGGTTCTATACTTAGCATTACATCCTCGTATAAAACGGCATCAAAATATCCCGCGAATCCATGCAGTATCGCGTTTTGCTGAACGCTGAACTTTCTCATCTCATATCTCGAGTTGTCTATAATGCTATCTGAAATGACGTGCAGAATTAAGTAAGTAGTTTAATAACAAGTTACATAATTTTTTGACGTATCGCTGGGAACTGCTTACTTCGATTCGGATGTTCGAATGTGAAGAGGGGTTGCGTTTGTGCTATGTCGTACTTATTTTGCAAATGTACGACATATGGCGTCTCAAAATGGGTTAAAGGATGCTTCTCCTTGTCTTTACACTGCTTCACCTCATTGAAGAGTTTTGACGACTGAACGGGCGCAATGTAGGACGTGTACGACCGAGGAATACTAATCCCATCGCCTGAAAATTTAAGTTTATGTTTAAATTCAGTCAAAACGCGTTTGAAATATTTTTTTGAAAGTTTTTTTCGAAATTTACTTTTCAGATGCCTCTGAACTCCATCGAGACACTCTGGCGATAATTCATTATCCCCAAAAGATCCGAGTAACTCCGAGACTAAAATATCCGCTTTTTCGGGAGCAACCCATTGTCTCATATCAGAAGACACGACCGTAACTTTGTCCATCCACATTTCCTTCTGAAGCGCTTGTAGCCTGCAAAGAAGTAAAATTAGCACCATATTTTAAAACGGTAAATTATCATTCAGAATTTCTAAAGAAATTCGATTTCAAATTCAAGTTTTTTTTCAGGACAATCTTTTTTAAATTCCAGACCTCATATAGCCCCAATGCAGAAAAATTGAAGACTTTTAGGGGAAGAAAAGCTGTCATTAAAGGAGAAAAAACACATAAAATGAAACTAATTAAATACTAATTCGAATTATTTTCAGAGATATATGTAGAAATAATCTTCAAAATCTAAAGCTTTCAAAATTGGAGTTTATTTCCAATTTTTTAAATCCAATTGGAAATTTTTGGAAATTTATAGAAAGTTCTGGACATTTCTGGAAAGTTAGGGAAAATGATTGAAAGTTAGGGAAATTTATGCGAATTTTGTGAAAGTCATTGAAACTTTAGAAAGTGGATGCAAATATTTGAAACTTTTGGAAACTTATGGGAATTTTTGAAAATTTAAATGGAAATTTATGCAAGTTTCTCTCTTAGCTTTTGAATGACGGAAGTATGGTGGGACTGACGTAATAAATGTACACGCCACCTTATGACGATTTAGCTGCTTAGTTTGGACACGATTTTATACTTACGGGAAGTATTTCTCGCATCAAGTTGGTAGTTGGGTGTATACCTTAGATAATGAACAATACAAATAATAGTGTAGCCTCGGATAGGATTGCCACTTCTTTTGACAAAAGAAATGCCCTTGGAAAAGTTTCAGGCGATGAATGGAAACTGGGTGCTTGGAATGCTAGAGGTATAAATGATCTTTAGGAAAGGGAATTGCGGAATACCATGCGCGTAAGGAAGTTAGATATTGTATGTGTACCGGACACAAAGAAGAAGGGATGTGATATAAGAAACATAGAAAATGGACTCGAACTTTGATCAGGAGTAGATGATAAATCACATGATAGCCAAGGAGTCGGCCTGATTATGGATGAGACATCAAAACAGCATGCTAAAAACTATGAATATGTATCCCTTAGATTATTATCGGCTGGAATGAAAGTGGGAATCAGAAGGCTACTCGAAGGGACTCGTTAAATGATATTATATGTACTTGCGATCCTGGGGAAGAATCATTCTACTCGGAGATATGAATGGCTGGGTTGGTGTGCAACGCGAAGGTGCCGACAGGGTATTTGGTCATTTCGGAGACCCAAAAACGAACGGTAACGGGGAGAATTTGATTATCTTATGCTTAGAAAAAGGCTTGCTTATTACAAATACTTGATTCAGATATAAAATGATCGACATGTATACTTGGTTCAGATATAAAATGATCCACATGTACACTTGGTGCAGAGGCGAAAGCCACGCCATGATTGACTTTGTTGTAGCGAATGAGAGACAGAGAGGGCTAGTAAGAGATACAAGGGTTATGAGAGGCTCTGAACGTGAAACGGGTCACTATCTCATAATTTCAAAAATGAACCTAGGTCAAGGATGGAAGAGAAGAAGAATGAAATAATAAGTCGAAGCAGACGCGAGTTTAAATTGAGAATTTGCAGAAACCAGAAGAACAAATGGTATATCGTAAACAGCTGAATAAATATTTAAAACAGGGCTGGGCAGACTTGGGGAAATTTGCTCAAAAGCACATGTTGGCGTCCCCACTACCGATGATCTTGCCTTGCTCAAGAGATCTTTCCTCTTATGAGCACGGCAAGAACATCAGTAGTGCCAACATGTACTTCATGAGCAAATTTCCTTGAACTTGCCCATGCCTGATTTAGAACATTACAAAGAAGAATGGAAAATGAAATTAGGCAATAAAAATGTAGAGGATGCATGGATAATACTACAGGATAGCATCTTCAAGAGTGCATCTGAAGTGCGCGGTACTGCGGCTGTAGAAAGAAAGACTGGAGATGTGTGGTGGAATGATGAAATTCGCGTGGCTGTTAACGAAAAAATGCAAGCGTACTCGAGAAAGATGAATATCAAAGGTCTTAGCAATAAGGAGAGGACTAGACTAGAAAATAATTATAAAAATAAAAACAGAAAAGCAAAGATACTAGTCAAAGAAAGCAAGGATAAAGTCAAAGCGGAAGAAGATAAAAAAGTGCAAAATGATTTGGAAGAGAATGGTAGATTATTTTGGAAATGGGTTAAGAAGATTAGGAAAGGAAGTACACTCATCTCGCGTAACTGTGCCACCCTCGGGTCTGGTGTGCACAGTAACGGGACTATTAAAATCTAGTTTCAACCGGATTTAGAGCGACAAGTGAATAAACACTCAGGACCGCTTGTATAGTCTCTGAACCCGATACACGT
>JAUMHM010000083.1:48113637-48129590 GCA_032362435.1 Melikaiella ostensackeni
GATCAAGCGCTGGCATAAGTGCGTTGCAGTCGATGGGGAGTACTTTGAAGGGGACAATATCGATTAGGATGAATAAATTTGTATTTTTGATTTTAAAAATAAAGTCCTAAAACTTTTTGATCAAGGTGGTATTCTAGTCGGGATAAGGTCTGTATCCGTACGATTTCTTTGCATCAACTCATGTCCACATGGAATGAGGTACCGAGATGAAAGTTTTTTAATTTAAATAAAAGACATTAAGAATCGTGAGTTCAGATAAACGATCCATAACGTCTGTCATTTAATTTTACAAATTTTCAACTTGACATGTCATTTCATGTCGACATGAGTTAGTGCAAGAAAATCGTTAGTACATTTAAGTATTTGCACATAATATATGACTGCATTTTTGCATAAAAATAAGATCGTAAAATTGATTCATACAGATTGTCTGAATATGAAAAAATCTTCGGATATAATCACATACGGATTCAATGAAATCTCTGTCATCACACATTATACTTGAAGAGGTTATCACTCTGCACTACACATCAAAAATTAGAATGTATCACTTTAATTTTTCCCGAAAATATACTTTCCAGGAAAATCCGAATTACTTCTCGCGAACATTATTTACTTATGAACGTTAAAAAATATTATTTCATTCACGACGGATAAAGATTTCGTGGAGTACTTGTATCATGAGGCACGAGACGTTCGGAGAATGTAGCCATGTGTAGTGGGATGCGCATGCGCTAGTATTCGCTGTTGGCGCGCAGTTCAAAACGTATATTAACAACAATTCTCATAATTATAATAACCAATAATTATTATTTTCATTCAAATATTCAAAATTGCATAGTTTCAAATGTAAATTAGGAAAAAAATGATCGTTTCTTCATTTTTCGAGTTACACGCTCACATACATAGACTGTTAGAAGATTCAACAATTTCAGAAATTTTGATGCAGGTCATGGTTACGACTTTAATATTAATTTATTCATTGACAGGAATTCGTGATTATTTATCATCGTTTTTACTATCCTTTGCTTGAATCAACAGTGATCTAGGCAGGATTAAACAGACAAAAAATATGTTGTATGAAAATATATTCATATATACATTAGAGAAATTCAATAAAGTTTAGGAGTTTAAAAGAAAAATAGTTGGAGTGTCCATTGAGAATTTTGAAAATGAAATATCTTGAATCAGCATCCATTTATAATTATTGACAAGAAAATGGCGCAAAATCAATACATCGGAAACTTTAACGCAGGAATAGTCCGACCAGAGCTCGACTAGAACCCACCTAGGAATTTGGGCCAAAAAAGACCAATCAGCCGCCGACCAGTCCCCGATTAGGAACATTGACAAAAATATAGCCTTACTAGCCCCCGGCTAGTACCCTTCTTTTCATGGGGCAAAGTTGGGCAATTTCTACATGGGAGGGAGGTTTAAAAATGCATCGACTTTTTTTCATGCTGGAGAGCAACGAAGCCCCCAATCCAGTTTCGAATTCGAAAAAAGAAATTCGGATATTTGTTTTTTCGAAATTTCGATTTTGAGAAAAGCCTCCCGGCACGCGAAATTACCCATGTAAAATATTTGGAAAAAAATAACTTTCTGGGGTTTTTGGGATAACTTCTGTAGGTTTGGGAGAATTATAGAACTTGTAGAGAACTTTCCAATGAAGAATTCTACGTTTCAATCATATAGTTTTGCCACCCCTAACATATCCCCACGGTTCCCCGAAAAGTACTCATGAATCCAAATTTCCGCAGCAAATACTCGTGAGCACTTTATTCATCTTTTTTTTTGTCAGAAATCGTGATTGTTGGTCTAGCGAAATGTCAGTATCAATATATTTGAAGTAATCTTCAATTAGTTGAACAAATTCCATTTGTTATATAAAAAGGCACCCTAGATTAGGATTCTGCTAGAAAAAAACGGTTTTTTGAAAAAAAAAAAACAATTGGTACATCGAAGGTTTAGGTATGACTGAATATGAATCTGCTGCCGCATTTTCGAAATTCAAAATGGCGGCGGCACTGCAAGCAGCCAAAGTTGGGTAGTCTCGTTTTTTTCGAAAAAATATATACTTCATAGTTGCACAGCTTTATGTGCATCAAATTTTGAAAAGTGTAAAACATTTTATTATATGTTCATGACGTTGCTGATGATAAATCTGAAGTCAGATTTTCAAAATTTAAAATGGCCGATCCAATGTGGCGGATGATGAAATTGAAAAATTTACTAATGATTGTGAAAATCTGTACCTTGAGATTGTTCAGGATTCTGATTCTAAGTTTCAGGTCAGATTTTCATAATCAAAATGGCCGAAGAAATATAGTGGACGAAAATTTGAAAAATTTATAAACGTTTCTGGCATTCAGTACCCGGGATTCTTCTAGTTGGCTGATTACGAATCTTTGATCAGATTTTAAAAATTCAAAATGACCGATGGCAAATTGGAGAGGGAAATTTCAAAAGGCTCATAAATACTTATAAAAAGTTTTTTTACTGATTAAAATTCTTTTTTTTACGTTTCAAATTTACACGTGATGTATTTATTACTGGATCTGGAGAAATGGTCATTAATTAGATACTGGATAGGTCTCTTCATTAGATTTTGAGCATCAAAACAATCTATTCAAGCATGCAAATGAAATAATAAAAAAAACGAGATCATAAGTACATTTTATCTTTCTCTTGGGCAACTTCATGTCGTACAAAAACAAAGAAATTCTGACTCTTTTTTGTCACTATCGCAAGTATCTAACAACTGCATCTGAAGTTAGTCATTCTAACAGTCTCTATACAAGCGATTACTAAAAAAATTCTAAATATGTCGATGTTTATCATACAGGTAAGTGAATTAACGATTGGATATGGACTGATACGAATGAAAATTGATGACAAATAAATATAATAATGAAGAGGATAGAAAATATATAAAGAATAAATATAAAGACTTCATGCTTGAAAAATTCGAGTGTAAATTTAAAAATCCGACTCAACTTGAATCTTGCGGTTTAACGTTACAAACTTCTTCAGCATCATCCCGTGGACGCGGACGCCCACGTGCAAGTTATGAAGATTGTAGTGAAAGAACTCAGTAAAGACGTGCTCAAACCCTGCGCGATAACCATAGCCGAGAAGTATTATTAAAAGCAATTGCACCATTACAACAGCAGTCTGAAATCGATATCAATGTTCCTGAAGCATATAATGACGATTAGATGAACAAAACATTGGCTATGTACATGAATGTTGGTTTGACCAAATCTAAATACGAAACCCATCGAGCACATCAAAGCTTTTTGTCGGAAAATAAACAATTGCCTCCTTACAAGAAACTTTCATCTGCGAAGAAAGAATGTTATCCTGATGATATTAACATTAACGATGATGCTGCTCAAATTAAATTACAGTCCTTGCTTGATCATACTTCACGTAGAATTTTTTCATTGCTTCAAACCGAAGAATTGAAGAGAGTGAAGAATAATTCAGCAGTAGTATTACGTGGAAAATGGGGTTTGGATGGTGCTTCGGGTCAGCAACAATTCAAACAGGGGTGGTCAGATTTTTCGAAAAATTCAGCGAATGGTGATGCTTTAGTATTCATGATATCGTACGTACCTCTTAACATTACATCTACAGATGGGAAAGTATTGTGGAGTAATAATTTACCATCTTCTGTGAGATTATGCATGCCCATCGAATTTCAGTTTACGAAAGAAACATCAGAGAAAACTACAGAAGTGTATTGTTATTATTGTGAGCAAATCTCGTGCTTGTAACATACTTTAGTTACTATTAAAACAAACATGTATACCATTTCTCATGAGTTATACCCTATAATGCTTGATGCAAAAGTTTGCAACGTTCTGACCGGGCAGTCATCTACTTCATGTAACATATGTGAGGCCATGTTGAATCAAATGAACAATTTAAATGGCCTTCGAAAACTGATTACTCAGGATAAAAATTATTATTTTGGTCTATCAAGTCTTCATTGTCGAGTTCGATTCATGGAGTGAATTCTACATATTTCGTACAATTTATATTTTGAAAATTTTATGCTACAGGTGATCACAAGACATTGAAAAATTCGCGGAAAAAGATCGTTGAAAATGGTCTACGGTCAAAATTATCAGTCCTCGTAGATGTTGTAAAACAGGGTCATGGAAGTACAAACGATGAAAACACTGCCAGACGTTTCTTTGACAATCCTGAAGTAGCAGCTGAATTCACTGGAATTGACGTTGAATTAATTCAACGTTTCGCAGATTTATTACAAATTTTGACATCCGGACTTAAAACTGATTGTGATAAATTAGAAACATTTGCACTTAATGAAGCTAAAATGTATGTTTAATTGTATGGTTGGTATAAGCTGCCCTCTTCAATTTATAAAGTTCTAATTCACGGAAGTCAAATAATGAGGGTTTTTGGTTTGCCTATTGGTTGGATGTCAGAAGAGGCTCAAGAAGCCAACAACAAAGTTTTTGAAAAAGCACGAGCACACTTCAGTAGATTATTTTCACGATCAAAATCTTATGGAGACACTACCCATTTCATGCTTATTTCGACAGATCCAGTAATAAGTGCATTTCGTGTCCGACAAGAAATGAAAATTAGAGAATTAAGTGACGGTGCTCAAAGCGTGTTGAAAAAAAATGGAAGCAGTCGCGGATCAGAAACAGAAATTGGCGATGATTGATAAAAAAAAGGAGAGGAGGGTTTAGAGTTGTTTTTGTAAATATTTATTTACAAAGTTTCTAATTGAGTGCGATCGTTTTCGCTTTCGCCATTTTTAATCAAAATTATTCGCATTCTACTATTCATAATCAGTGAGTAGAAAATGTATGCCGTTCTGCACAAAAGTTTACTAATTTTTTAACAAAATTTCGTACGCAATTTTATGGATACTAATTTTCACAAACATTGATAAATTTCTCAAGTTTTCCGTCCGCCATGTTGGGTCGGCTATTTTTTATTTTTTAAATCTGATTAAAAGTTAGTAATTATCAACTCAGAAGTGCCCCGAGTTCTGATTGTCACAAATATTTATACATTTTTCAATTTTTTTGTCCACCATATTTGATCGGAAATTTTAAATTAGGAAAATCTGACCTGAAATTCGGATCAGAGCCTTTAACAATCTCGAGGTACAGATTTTTACAAACGTTTGTGAATTCTTCAAGTTTTTCGTTTGACATATTGGTCCAAAATATAACCTAAGATTCGGAATCAGTGTCCCAAATAATCCCGAGGTACTGATTTTCACAAAAATGTTTAAGTTCTTCAAGTTATTTGTCCGCCATATTGGATCAGCCATTTTTATTTTGAAAATCTGACTCAAGATTCATATTCAGCGACCCTGAAATTCTCCGTATATAAATTTTTATGAACACAACTCTTTTTGACCAAGATTTAAAAACTTTGTTATCATTTGATCAGCCATATTGGATCGGTCATTTTGAAATTCCAACTTCAGATTCATCATCAGCAATATCATATACATAAAAGAAAATGTTTTGCGTCTTTCAAAATTTGATGCACATAAAGCTGTGCAACTATAAAGTTCATATTTTTCCGAAAAGAACGAAACTACCCTACCTTGGCCGCTTGCACTGCCACCGTCATTTTGAATTTCGCAAATGCGGCAGCAGATGTATATTCGGCGATACATAGACCTTCGGTGTACCAAGTTTCATTATGTTTTATTGTAATTTGACGCGGTCACAGATTTTTGACGCCGTTATTGCCAAATTGCCCTACTATGTGGCGGGAGATCGTTGCCCACCATGAAAAAAGTGATTTTGAACCACCCTATTTTACATGTCCTCAAGAAGATATGGTATACTATGACGTTACAAGTTTCTAACAGTTCCATATATTTGTTGTCCACTGCTATTTACAATTACGAAATTGAAATAACGTGCTAATTTTGTTTTAATGAACGGATGATTCATCTTTATGAAATCTGATTCGTCAAGGACTTTAGAAAACGTCAGAAAACTTGGACCGAGATATATTCTCTCTCGTTTCTCTGAAAAATAACCAATGATCGTCAAAACTAACATCAGAATTATTTAAAATATTTACTCTGATACACATCAAATATCAGGAAAATTTAAATCATTCATATATTAAATTATCATTAGAGAGTGAAAATAACTTAAAACTCCTTTTCAAAACCCCATGTTTATCTCGTTTTCAAAAATTCAAAATGAGAATTGAATTTCTTTTCAAACTTGAAGCTCATACTTTGAGCTCGGCTTGACAGATATAGCTTTACGTACGGGCAATCCGTACTTTTAGACTCAGTCTATTAAAAATTCCTTTCTAATATATGTGCTCTCAGAAACACCATGTTTTATTATTAAATGACATCTTTGCTGGTTTTTTGAGATCGAGCGGGTCTATTGTGTGTAGGTTAGATGAAAAAGAAAAAGTTTTTGTTTGTTAAAATTAGGATTGTGTCGGCTGTATGGTTTATTAAGTGTTATAATGATTGGTAAAACTCTGCAGTGACGTTGTGTTGTGTGCATTTGTGGTTCTACTATGCTGACAGAGAGAGGTGGATAAAAGAAGGAGAAAGATAAATTCCGATTCCTATCCGCAATCGGAGCCTGTAACTAAACTATTTAATTTTCTTAATGCCAACTCAAAAAACATCTTCTTTACAAAAGCAGGAATATTCGATGGACCTTAAATCCGGAAAATGTGTAGGGATCAGAACTTCGCCACAACTATGAACAAAGTGCAAAAAGCAGCTTGGTCAAGTCTCAAGAAAGTTGTTGAAAACTTTTTAGGGAACCACATGTATTAAATTCCCATATTGACTATTTTCCAATGGATTTAGCTGATTACAGTGAAGAGAGATTATACACAGAAAGGAATTAAAAGGAAGCGGTATCCCATTGCGTCAATCTTTCGAAGATAAAAGAGTGCGATACTCCAGAAGGACGTGAATTGAAAGGAACTTGCTGTGAATTCGTACTCACCGACCTCAAAAACATAGGATATGACCACTTTGCATTGAAAAAATGCATGTTTTACATAAAATTACCAATTTGTCACATTTTTTTGAGGTTAGGGACGAAGTGTAACTAACGAAGTGTAAGTGATGGAACCAAACCGGCTCCGAATTCGGATTCAGCGACCTCAAAAACGTAGGGTAAGCCTATTCTGGTTTCTGGGGCTGACAACTTTTTTTGTGGAGCCTCTGTAATCGTTCAATTATTAAAAGACTTTAATTGTTAAATTACACAGTTTTGAGCGATTTGAATTTGAACCATTTATTTTTAATAAGCCAATCTAAAAAATTTTATAATTTGACTGTTCTCCATTTACAATTATCCCTTCCAATTTGGGAAAATATTTTATAATTTAGGAAGACTCATTTCAAAATTATTCAATTTCGTACGCTACTTTTTTAAACTTGACCTACTTATGAAGTTTCAAACTGTAATTACTAAGTGTTTAATGCCTGCAATTTAAAACGATTTATCTATAAAAGATTTCAATTGGAAATTGTACAATTACGTTTCAATTTACATTTGTTCAATTTCAAGCGCTTCTAATTAAAAATTATCCAAGTCTTGGGACTTACGGTTTGGAACCTATGTTAGTGTTTGGGACGCTATTTTTTGGCCTTTGGGACTTATACTGGGCCTCACGACTTTTGACTGCTTGGGACTTAAGGCTAAATACTTGAGATTTAGAGTTGAAGTTTGGAAGTACAGAATAAAATTCAAGAATTTTGGTTTATTATTGATTTCATTATCATTCTACTAAAACCATTACATTTACATAGATACACTTAAAATTTAAATTGTCTACGAAACCCGTTCTTGTAGGCGCACGCAACCTATCTCAACTAATTTTTAGTATTTAAATTTAAAATTATTGAATTTACAAGACATTAAAGTAAGAAAATTGCAACTAATAATGCTTCTAATTTGAAATAAATCTGTTAAATCTAGAAGGGTTCAAATTACAGTCATTGTTGAACTTCAAACACAATAGATTTAAAATTATATATATTATGAAGTTTCGACCTAAAATTATTCTATTTTAAATTTTATGAATTAAAAATTCTTCAACTATTAAGACCTTGATTTCTCAATAATACCGTTTTCAGAAATTCAAATTTGAATCCAAACAATTTTTCATATTTTAATCTATAAGTTTTGAATTTTACATACTTCCAACAGTGAAAAAGTGACATTCCGGCTAAAAGTAAACATTCAAAATTGTACATTTTCAAATTGAGTAAGTTCTGCATTAAACAATTATTTGGAGACTCAATAGTTTAAAATGATCAAATTCAAGCCTTGAAAATTAAAAAATTGTACAATTCTAAAATTCAACAATTTAAAATTATAAGTTCTTCAAGCTGTACAATTTCCCATTAGAATCGCTGCTATTTTTTAAAAAGAATTTCAAAACGAACTCGTTCAATTTCACATAATTTCATATTATAATGAAGTAACATTCAAAGTTGTTTAATAGGGTTTTATATTAAAACTAAGAATTGACAAAATTATCGGTTGGAAAATAAATTCACTGTCATTCCCGTTTTTTTTCCGGTCATTTCCCGATCCAGTGGCCAACCTGAATTAATTTATTCTAAATCAAGCCAAAAATGAATTCAAATGAAAATTTAATTTAATGCTACAATTCTTTTAAGAGATGATTCCATGGATGTCCTCTGCGTGGCAGAATGGGGCGGAACTCTTTTGTTCTACGCCATAAACGGAAGGTCTGTCAGAAGAGAAAGAATTCTGAATTTTATTCCGTTGAAAATAACCCATTTTCCTGAGGGTCAGTATCTCCTCGTTTCTGGCAGCAACAGACGTTGTTTGTTAATGACTCACGATGGCATACAGTTGGCAACTGTCGGTAATGAATTTTCATCTTGGGTCTGGAGTTGTGCAGTTCATCCAGAATCATCCCATATCGTAAGTGATTCGAAAAATACCCATTGCTAGTTAATAACAAAAGAAAAACTTAAAATTTTAGCATTATTACAATTGTAATATTTCTCCAGGTTATTGGATGTCAGGATGGAACAATCACCTACTTGGAATTATCCTGGAATACCGTCCATGGATTGTACGGTGAAAGATATGCCTACAGAGAGAACATGACTGACGTGATCATTCAACATCTCGTTACAAACCAAAAAGTTCGAATTAAGTGCAAAGACCTAGTAAGGCCCATTCTTGTTCAAATTGATTAAATTGAAAACGATTGACATCTATTCAAAAATAATTTGGATATAAATTATTTGTCTTTCCAGGTGTGCAGAATTGCCGTCTATAGGGATAAACTTGCAGTTCAGCTTCCCGAGAGAGTCATAATTTATGAACCATCCGGAAACAACGAAGGAATGCATTATCGCATCACCGACAAATTAGCACAAGCACTAAATTGCAACATGCTAGTAGTGACAACAAACCGCTTGATTCTCTGCCTAGACAAACGTCTTCAAAGTCTTTCCTTTACAGGAACTATTGAACGAGAATGGATCCTAGATGGACCAATCACGTATTTAAAGATAACTGGTGGTCCGGTGGGTCAAGAGTGTTTGGTCGCAGATTTAAAAACGGGACAGGTTATGAAAATTTATGTTGACAATCCATTCCCCATGCACCTAGCAAGAATCGAGAGTGCTGTCAGATGTTTAGACATCAGTTTATTGAAAGAGAAGTTAGCAGTAGTCAGCGATGCTGATGTTCTTTCGGTTTTCGACATGAGGACTGAACAGAAGCTGCAAGAATTTCACGACGTGAGGAGTGTTGCTTTTAATAGTGCCTTTGAGGAAATCATGTGCTTTTCTGGTGTGAATTATCTGGCGATTAAAGTGGCAAATTTCACCGAATATAGGCAGAAGTTTTCTGGATTTGTTGTTGGTCAGAATGGATCAAGACTCTATTGTTTGAATGGACCTTCTATCGTTACTGTCGAGGTAATTTTTATGTTTTATTATTAGATCAGTGTGGCAATTGGACCAAGAAAACCGGGAAATGACAGTGAATTTATTTTTTCTACTGGCAATTTTTTTGTTTAATTTGGATATCACATGAAATTGTGTCACAATTAGAAATTAAAGACTTGTAAGCTCATACAATTTTAAAGCCCTGAGACTTGAGTTTAAAATGTTCAATTTGTAAAATTTAAAAACTTAAAATCATTCAGTTTGCAATGCCTAAGCCTAAACTTGTTTACTTTTAAAGAATATTCTCAAACATTCAAAAATTGATTTCTTTCCAATATTTGAAAGCGTCGTAAATTTTTTTAATGATTCAGGAAATTGTAGAAAATTTAAAAATGCATGTTTTGCAAATATTGCAAATCACTATATAAGGATCATATTCTGAATAATAGTGTATGGTTCTAGGAAATTAAAAAATGTAAATCCTTCGAATATATCAAACTGAAGAGGGACAATCTCTATTGCTCAGGTAGATTCTAGAGTTCCCAAAATACTTTTAAATATTGAGGAAATCATTGTGAAATATGTTCAAATAGTTTAGAAACTTCTAGAATATTTGGAAACATTTCGGAACATTCGGGAACGTTTTAGCAGATCTAGAAATTTCCCAAATTTTTCTTTCTCCGAAGTCTTTTTTTCTATTTTCCACTAATACCTGCTACATACAAATTTTTCAGATGCCCTTATCTTCGGCGATGTACCAATATCTAGAGATCGAGATGTTCAAAGAAGCTTACGCTATTGCTTGTTTAGGCGTAGCAGAAAACGACTGGTTTGTCTTAGGCATCGCAGCTTTAGATAATTTAGATTTTAATATCGCTTATGCAGCCTTCGCCCGCATAAAAAAGTTACGATACATCGAAATTGTATCTGAAGTTGAGGAGAAACTGAAATCTGGTGAATGGGGGAGAGAAGCTTGCATGGCGACTGCAGCAGCTGCAATGGGCAGACTTCGAGAGGCAGCGAGACTTTATCAAAAAGCTGGATTACAACAATATGCTGTTGATATGTACTCTGACCTGAGAATGTTTGACATAGCGCAAGAATTTATTGCTTCCGGAAACTCCCAGGTTTGTTTTAAATATAAATTGTAATTTTATTTTTAGTATTATTGGTTGTTCCAGTAAAACCCACAGCGAAAGTTTCGGATAGGAATTTATTACGAACCAATCTGAATTCGATAATTTATCCGAACCAATTGGAAGTAAGTTTCCAATCCTTCTCAATCCGCGGAAGTCAACATCAATTTATATCCGAACGATTGATTGCATGCACGGATTGAATAGGATTGAAATGTGGGTTTGGATTGAACTTGGTGTTGGTTTACGGATTGACAAGGATTGAAAACTTGCTTCGGATTGGATCGGATACGGATTTCGGAATGATTCGGAAGGAAGTCCTATCCGAAACTTTCTTCAGGGATTTTATACTAAATGCGCACTTTTATTCCTTTTTTTTTCATCTTAGGATCGCACTGTCTTACTTCGCAGAAGAGCTGAATGGGCTAAAAGTCTAGGTGAACCTCGTGCCGCGGCCGAAATGTTTCTCTCAGCCGGCGACGTTCAAAGAGCTATAAAAATAATAGCAGAGCACGGTTGGATCGACATGCTAATCAAAGTTGGCAGACAATTGGACAAAGCAGAACGGGAAAGTCTAACCGTGATTGCTAAAAAGTTACGACAATTAGGAGCAACTCACGGTGCAGCTGAAATTTTTACACGATTAGGTGATCATCCTGATGTTGCTGCAGTTCTCATCGAAGCTCAGGCTTGGCCCGAGGCTTTCGAACTTGCCGAGAGAAACCCGAAATTGAAATCTCGAATTTATGGTCCTTATGCTAGGTGGTTAGCAGAGACGGGACGCTTCTCAGAAGCTCAAGAAGGTAAATATAAATTACTTCATTAAAAAAATATTTCAAATTACTTAATTAACAAAATTTAATTAAAAACATTTAACTATACAGCTTTTCAAATGGCTGGTCAGCCCGAAGAGTCAATTGGAGTGCTAACGACTCTGGCAAAAAATGCCGTAACAGAAAGGAGATTTCATGATGCTTCTTATTTTTATTGGCTCTTGTCTCAACTCAGCCTTGAGCTACCAAAGAATGCGGAAGGGATAAAATCTTTATTTTCATCCTATTCTGAAAAGGCAGATATCTATTATGTGTATCATGAAGTGCACAAGTATTTGGTAAATATTTACTTGTATTGATTTTCATTTTCAATAAACAAAAACTTTATCCCTGGAACTTTTTACACTTTTTAGGAAGAACCTTTTACCTCTCTGATGCCCGAAGCACTTTTTAACATATCGCGGTTTCTAATCATGAAAACCCAGGGTAAACAATTCGAAGGCGTCTCTCAGCTAACAATTACGTACGCACTAATGAAGCAAGCTCGTCTTCTAGGCGCCAATAAGTTAGTTATCCAATTACTTGAGCGTTTGCGAGGTATCAAGATCCCTAAAAATCTTTTAGCGCAAATTGAAACTTGGGCGATTGCAGCAAAAGCTTATCCATATCGAGACCCGGAAGAATTATTGCCACTCTGCTACAGATGCTCGACTTTTAATACACTATTGCCATCTAATAACGCTCCTGAAAACAGTTGCGCACAGTGCGGTTTGAAATTCCAACACTCCTTTGTCATGTTTGGTAATTTTTTGCTGTTTTTAAAGTTTCAAGTCGAGGATGTTCCCTGGGTTTTTCTCAGTAATTATTAATTTAAGAGATTAATAATTATCTTTTTAGAAATACTGCCGCTTGTTGAGTTCGAGTTAGAGGAAGGAATCACAGATGAAGAGGCTGAAAAATTGATAGAAGAACCTCTACAGATTTCGGACGATTCGAGCCAAGTGGAAGATCAGCTGACGATTATAACTAAAACGGATCTTTTTACGGATCGCTTAGTTCGTTATGAGGTAAATTTTGTACTTTTCATTTGATTAGGGAAAACTTTGAAAGAGTAGGTCACTTTGAAGAGTAGACTATTTGAATGCAATAAAAAATGTGCAAATAAATTTCTTCAAGCTTTTGCTTACAATATTCGGCACGACATTTAGCATAACTGGGCGAAATTTTGTCGAGATATTATGAGTAACAAATGTGTAAGATCAAGAAAACTGATTTTCGGTATGAAACCAAAAAAATATGACTATCTTATGTAAACAGTTTTTATCGAAATAAAATTGTTTCTTGGTCGATTTTGGCATTATAATTAAAGTTTGAATCCTAATTAACAATTTGCTTAAAGCCCAAGGCTTTCCGTTTTGTACTTACAAGAACTTTTTGTTACTTGGTGCGTTTCTGAAGAGTAGGTCAGAAAGAGTAGACCACATTGACACTTCCTTATTTTAATTGGTATCGATGAATGGATCCGAAAACAACTTCACAGAACACAGGCAAATAATGCTAACAACTGTCACTTTTGTTGGGTTAAGTTTGTCAAGAGATGTTGTGTACCAACGTTTTGTACTCTCCGAGATCCGAAAGTGTCAATAAATCTCGGTTCGATCATTTTTACAATATTTCGAATAATTTTTGGTATTTCACCCCATTAAAATGATTGGAGTTTGGAGTACATCAGTGATTCTTTACAATTTGACATGTGGAAGTATTTTTTCATCACTAATTTTTTGCATAAGAAGCGATGACCTAGTCTTCAAAATGAGAAGCGTGAAAAACAAAAACTTCGAAAATGTCTCTTAAAAACATTAAAACCAGTTGTTCTCCATTGTTCTCAATTATTTTTTACAAAGTACATAAAAACTTTGGAAATTTGAGCGACCTACTCTTGCATAGTTTCCCGCAATACTCACCCCAATTGAAGATCCATTTTTGAAAAGCATTTTTTTCAGAATAAAGTAGGAGGTTCGACTGTTCTCGTTAATCGTGGCGTTTTGAAAAGTATGGAACCCTCAAGCGTTCTTATCGTCAAGTGGCCAATTCCTTTTAAGACTCGATATTTTAAAAATCTTTTAACGGATCTGGAAGTAACGTCATGTAAAACGTGTCTAAAGGTATTCCTTTGTTTTTTTTTCTCTAATATATAACAGTATGATCTATATATGTTTTTGTATTTTTTTCAACTCTTTCATGCGGACGATTTTGAGTTGGCATTACTTAGATACGGCCACTGTCCATTTTGTCGGACGCCCAATAATCCAACGACTCATGCTTAATTTCGAAGAAATTCGAATTGTAAATACCACACAGATACTCATATTTCAAAATGACTATTATTTGCAGCTATATTTTTTACAAATAAAAAATGACTATGAAACATAATCTGGATTAAGAGATTTGGACTTGACTTAAAAAGTAGAGGTTCTTCCTTTCTTTCATGGTAATTATTAAAATAGCTAGAAAGTGAATTTAAAGTTTAATAACGTTATTATTAACAATTTATGCACTTAGAAACGCATTCCCCGCATGCGACTCAACTTTTTCTTTCATAGCGTTGTACCAAGTGGCTAGGTTCGTGTGTTCCAACGTGTCATTGAAGGCTTCTAATCCTTCGATACTGTTAAGAATTCCATAGACGGCTAAATCGGAAAGATCAGGGTTTTGACCTCCCATGAAGGGACCACCTCGCGCTTTAATCCCTCGCAGCCAAACGTTTACCTCGTCGTAAAGCGATTGCCGAACGTCACCTTTAAGATTGTACTTTTTCTTCAAATTATCCCCTAACCACCACATCGCTACGGCACCTACGTTGATCATCACCCATCGCTGCCAGAAGGGGAAATATTCTTCCCAGTGTCCAACCTTTAAGACAGTCAATTAAAATTTTTTTAGCTAAACACCACAAAAAATAGTATGTACTTTAAATTTCAAATTTGATGAGAAGGTAACATAGGTACGGGGCCTATGTTACTTAATTTTTCCAAATATTTTGAGCCATGTTCTATTAATTACAATTTAGTTACTTACTACTCGAGACACCTGAATTACCAAATAATTAGAAGTAATTAAAAGAAAAGAAAATTGAAACAATATGGAACATGCAACAATGGAACTATACTCTCCTCGAAAATTAAAACGTTTAAAAAGCTGTGACATCTAGAAGAAAAATATCCATGAAAAACATTATTTTTTACAATTTTTAAAATACTAGTACATATCACCAATTATTCAATATTTGCTATGCTTCTGAAGTATATATATACCGGAGGTCCTATGACGAAGCCACCGGACGCGTCCTCAGGTTGCGGATAGAGGATTCCTGTACCGAGGGTTTCTGCTGAATACGGTTACAAAAGTTGATAAGCAGTCGCGGGCAATTGTCCAGGGATGATTCCGAAAGAAAAACTCCCAAGCTAAGGCGTGAACAACCGTGCCGAAAGCTGAATGGCAACTGGTTGAAGTGTCTTTACAGTGTCTCTGGGATACTGGGCGACCTCCTAGAGTATGCAGCCTTACCCTTGCATGCGGGGCTCTGTAAGGGTGGACGAACCCTTCCCAAGCTGCTCGTGGGAACAACTATGACAACACCAAACCCAGTTGTGGATGCGGTTCAAAATGATCGAACGCGCAAAGCATCCGACAATGGGTCGGCAAACAGTGCCGATCGCCCTAAAGTTCGGGGTGCCGTAAATAATTTGGAAGGAAATACGATGACGGATCGGCGAGACGGTCGACGTCTTGAGTGTACGGATCGACTCAGAGATGACTTGCTGGATTGCTACGATGCCAGCATTATCCCTGAGCGCAGGGGTTACATGGCACGCCTGCATACGTACTCTGTGGTGCCAGAAACACCCAGAGGTTTCATACGTTTCGCAACAGAGGTTGCGAAACCGCGCCGACAACCTCTTGCAAACCGGATGTATACGCGGAACGCTGCCCCAACCGCAGCAAGAACAAACTGCAGACGAAGAAGAGGAAGCAACATTAAGACCAACCGCGGAAATCAGGCATCCCCCGAGAGATGATGGCGATTTCAGGACGAGGAGAAACATCAACATC
>JAUMHM010000083.1:48129690-48144781 GCA_032362435.1 Melikaiella ostensackeni
GGATCTCTCGGAGGAGTCCGACCTCTGGACCATCACTTGTTCAGTTTATGATGCGGCGAGAGCTTTGGCCGATTCAATTCAAAGGGTGAAGCCGACGATAGATCAAAAGACCAAAAGGCACTTGCATAACTGAACAAGAAGATAGGCTGGACTAGACAGAACGCGTCCTGTATTCGCAACCTGGCCGACCGGACCCGAGGCTTGCCAGGTTACGCGAGATGAGTGTATTTTATATGGATGACTTGAAAATCTATGTTTCTGGAACACAGCATCTGAAGGATGCTCTGAAGATCGTCGAGGGGTACACACTAGAAATTGGTATGAACTTTGGATTGGACAAGTGTGCCAAGATTCATTTGAAATGAGGACGACTTGCAAGCATTAGCGACGACCCTGAATTCGTGCCAGAGAGCCGTACTCAGGATATAACATAATTGAAGGAGGCTCTCCGAAGCAGATACAAGCGTCTTCTTCGAAAGATTTGGTCTTCCAATCTATCGGCGTTGAATAAGATATCTGTAACTAACATGCTTGCCGTCCCGGTTCTACTCTATTCATTTGGGGTGGTTCCATGGACGAGGCACGAGCTCACGGCCCTCGATATCATCACACGTAATATCATGCATGTGCAGAAGAGCTTGCATATCAACTCGTCCGTTCCGCGCTTTTACATCACACGCCGTAAAGGCGGGCATGGACTTCTAAATATTCAGTGTCTTTATGACCGAATTATCTTGGGTATAACTCACATCGTGGCAAATGGAAGAGATTCTCTCCTGAAAACGGCAAGGAATGAACGAGATGATTGGCAAAGGAGCGTTCCTTTACAAAACCGCGGAGCCGGCGGCCGAGACCCTTGGCCTGGATCTTATCATCAGAAGTGAGGAAAGTGCATTACTCCATCTAGATGCCTCACTTCTAAAGGACCGAGTGAAGAGAGCAGAGGTTAACAACTTCCTCGAACAGCTCCATGACAAGAAAATAAACAGAAACTTTCAGAGAAATGTAAAAGATCAGTCCATGCCGATGGAGTTACCGTTTGCTTCCTTAAATAATTCGGACTTAATTCAGGCACACAGGGTTTTATTTTGGCGTGTCAGGATGGTGTCACTTCTACCTTGGTATACCGTAGCCGCATCTTACGCGAAGAAATTCCCAGCGCAGGCACTTGCGAGATGGTGTCCTCAAGACTAACGAGGGTGTCGCCGGCCCCTCATCATAATTCCATCGTACCATATGGTCGCCCATCTCACGGTTGTGTGGCGTGACCATATGTGTTATTTACCACGGTTCTACTGGGAGCCAGTGTCATTTTCCTGGATGGCGGTCGCTCCCAGGGAGACCCTGCGGTGGTTGCTTGACCAATTAAAGAAAAAAATATATATACTCCCGTTCACGCACGCACGGCTGCTTATACCGCGCTCCTGATTGGTCCAGCTTAATTATTTCATAACTCAAAAACTACAACTTCAACGAATTTTTGAAAAAGGAATTTTGTTCCTCCCGATTTTTATATTTTCCTATCTGTATGTCAAAAAAGTACTAAACTATAACGTCACGCCGCCGCCAAGAAGCGAAGACGGCCTTGCGCCGGGGTGCCGCCCGCCGCCGATCAAAAATACTCAAATCGCCACCGCCGGTCAAAAGTCTGTCGGCGCAACCCTCCGATATATAACCCGTAGATTTCTTTATGCATTTTTCTAGATTTTTCGACAAGTTAAACGTGAACTAAAATAATCTAAACATTTTGAGGAAGCTATTGATGTTGATGTATTTGACCAGTTGTGAATTAATAATCTCGACGTTCGGTTTCTTAGCTACAGGTCTTTATTGTAAAAAGTTTGGTTATAGCTTTCGTCTAAAGACAAGTACACTGAAAATCCTTAATAAGTCGATCCGCACTGTGTCCTTTCTAGAATTCTACCAGCTCGCATTCGTAGGCGACGGAGTCTGAGGGGATGAGCGGGATCCGTTGCGAGAGCTGTGGCGTTCAGCAGTTCCGTAGCTATGAAGCGGGTAGTCTGAAAACTCGCGTGCATATTTCGCATTTATTTTTAAATACATGCGGAAAATTCTCTTTTCATTAATTTATCTTCATTATTAAAAAAGGTCCATACCTTATGATAACAAAAATCTACATTTGTACTAAATTAAGTTAATTAATATTATGTATTCCTACTGGAAATAGTTCATACGGCCCTGATTGTTAAAACTGGAGTCGCTCCGCCATACGTCCAAGGCCATTTCAGACAAGAACCATAGCCGGACCTATATGGGATTTTCAGTGTGTTGGCCCATCAGGTTATTTATTTATTTAATTTAAACCATGCCAAAGGCCAGTGAGAGGATGAATCTTTTAAGAAACCTTTTTTGTTTACTTATCTGTTACTACCAAATCTAATCTTATTCATGCATGAGTTGTGGCGACGGCTATTATAGATTGATGCAGTGAGTTCGGACTCTGTTTAGGTTATGGATTAGCGTCTTATTACTATTGTACTGATGAGGAACTTCGTCGATGGGCGAAAGCTATAACCAAACTTTTTACAATAAATACCAGTAGCTAAAACCCGAACATCGAGATTATTTTGAGGGACGATTGCAATCATAATAAACGCTAATAAAATGTGATAAAATGAGGTTATACAATTTTCTCAAATCTTTTATCAAATCACTTAACTTAATATTTTCTAATAACAATTTAGAATACTGAAACCCTTTACTAAAGGTTTTAGATACTTCAACTTCCTGTATAATCTAACGCCAAATCTAGAAAAGTAGATCGCCAAACCTAAAGGTGTTTTTAGCATAAAGTGAAGTCTCATAAGCCTAAAAAATGTTAAATATTTTTTGGGGCAGTAGAAATTTCAAAAATTGTGAAAAAACTTTCTTTTATGGATATTTTTCTATAGAATGAAGGGGAAAAATCAAAATACTAATATAATTATACCATTATTAAACTCTTTATAACGTTATTACAATCTTTTATTGCAATTGCTAAACTTTAACGTTATACTATAATTTTGGATACATGATTTCCTATGGGATTGATTTGTTAAAAATATTACGTTACAGTATCGATCCCCCCTTTCCCAACCACGTAACAGATCGTAATAACACCCCCGCCCAAAAAAAGCTGTTACGTATTTTATGAGCAGCTCCTAATTAAGATTTTCAATTCTTTGGATGTCTCTTAGATTTCAATTTAAAAATATATGAAGCAATAACTATTACCAGCTCATCCACGGATGACTGAAGGTACAATCTAATAATTTTTTCATCAACACACACTTACCCGTTTCGAACCTATCACTTATTCTTAATGACTAAGTTTTTCCTGCAGCAAAATTTTAAGAACTTACTTTTGAGAATTTTTCGAAGGATCTATAAGATTCGTCCAGCGTTCTGTAGGCATTAGGTGAAAGTGTATGAACGAGTACATCGTCAGCCCATTTTCTCCACTTTCGTTCTTCTCTGTGGATAAACAAATGCATTTCTTAACGTGGCAGTTGCTACATTTTATAACAAAGAATGAGTTACGATTATACTCACACAATATCATTCATGGATTTTTCTTTGGGTATCGTGTTTTGGAACATCAAAAAGTATTTGTTGACGATTTCGTGCTGAAATTTACCCTTATCATCGTGCAGAGCGATGCTGGGGTAGAATTTAACGAGTTCATCGATCTTATTTGACTTATCGTGCAAATAAGAAGCCAAAAGCGAAACTATCATAGAACTGTCGTTTAGAGGTTGATACCCACCGTCAACTTTAGCTAGTAAGATCGGTACTTTTTTGTAAGGTGACCATTTTGCTTCTGTGCGGAATACTGGATTTACTTCAACTATCTCGTAAGAAATGCCATAGTAGTCTAAAAGGGCTCGAACCTGTAAAGAAATGTATTCATAATTTATATTTATATATTTGTAAAGACAAATTCTATATTTTATAACTCAGAGTTAAGTTTTTCGTTAATTGAAACAAGAATCCTTAACTTTTGTGAAATATTTTTTAACGTACCTTACAACAAAAAGGACATGACTGGTATTGAAAGAGCGTAAGTTGTAGATTTGTTGAATCGACTGGTGAAATGACCTGAAATATATTGTGAGTTATTTATAATACACGACCTGCACGACAATTGATGCCAATATCAAAATATGGTAAAATATGTGATTGAAACTTTTTAGGTTATGACAAGAATATAACTGATTCAGCGAATCTTCCAACTCACACTCCTCGAAGCAGGAATCGGTGGTTTCTCTGGTAATACTTTTTTTTCGACTTGCGTGCCTTCTAAAGTCAAATTCTGCCTGGCTTTGCTAATTTGCTTGATAGAATAACCAACACCTACGAGCGTTCCTAAACCGGCACCTATCAAGCTAAATTTTAAGATCCCTTTTGAACCTTCTGATCGGGGTTGTTCCACAACTGTGCAAAAATTTCGTAACCTCGAGTTCGCGTTCGAAATCACGTTTTTTTTCACGTATTCACATCTGTTAGTGAATTTCAATAGTTTACAAAATACTGCCATTTTTGAATTCACAATACATCTGCCGTACGACGAAGAAGAGCACGAGATACATGAGAACACATAGAATAGGTGTAGAGAGGCGAAGAAAAAAATCAAAATCGGTCACGTAAGTCACGTGATCATTTCTTATTTGGCGTTTGGCCTCATTTGGCCTCCTTTAGCAATAGAATATCATGAAATGTAGAAATTCGGTTGCTCATTTTATGTAATTTGGTGCAATGACAAGAACTATTATCGATTGAGTTTGACGTTTACCGCGTTTCTGATTCTACTTTGTCGATCTCGTCGATCCATATCTTTGATGCTGATAATGCTCTTGGCGTATAAATGATAGACCAGAATCGAATCGTGAGATTGACAGGAGCGAAAAAAAATAAATTTTGTAAAAACTAAATTTTATAGAAGAAAATGCTTACAGTTTATTGCGCTTGACGTTTTTGACGTTGACGTTGACCTTTTTGACACATTGGTTTTATCGACTAAAACGAAGTGTCGGTAAGATGAAGCTTTACCGCCTGGTTTTTAAATACAAAAAAAGAAATAGAGAGAATTGCTAAGAACACTTTACATGAAAAGTCGAATTTCGCATTGTTGCTTGTTTAAATATATTTGCTTTTAATTTTGGCTTACTTTATCTTTAATGGAAACGGAGAGATGTAGTTTTACGGGTTTTATAGTTATTTTGGGGTTGAAAACCAACGGGTTGTCTTAGAAGTAGGGTAAAAGGTAATTAACTAGGGATGCCAACTCCATCACACGCCTTCACTTCTAAAAGTTCCTGAATTTACAGCATATTCCACTGGATTACCAGCATTGAATAAGGGCACCGTTAAATGTCTATGCTCTGCCTTACCAGTCAAGTAGCAGTATTTTAGTTCCTCAAGACTAATACATCTTTGCTAATGTGATACTTACCATAAGAGAGGAATTTTCTCCACAATGGGGGAGTTTTCCAACCGCTAGGTGACGCTAGCTGCTCCAGTCAAAGTTTCGCGTAAATTCAAATTGGGTAAATGAAAAATTGCTTTTTTTACACAAATTAATGATAAGAGTTTATATATTATTAATAAAACAAGTTAGGTGCGTGAGTTATTCAGTTTGAAAAAAATGTGATATTCAACTCAATAAAAATGTTAAACGGAAAAAAATGTCCTCTTTCAATTCAGACAAGAAAATAACCAAAATTTCAACCCTTCCAAGGTAATAATAATAATAAAAACAAAAAAAGCCTCTTACAATTCAGAAAGAATTAAAAACCAAAATTTCGTCCACTCCAACTGGATACAAATGTTAAAAACAACAAAAATTCCTCTTTTGATTCAGAAAAAAGGTAAAAACCAAAATTTCATCCATTCAAACTCAATAAAAATGTTAAAAACAAAAAAAGTTCCTCTTCCAATTAAAAAAAATACAACTCTATAAAAATCTTAGAAATAAAAAATATTTCTTCTTCCAAGTCATAAAATATTAAAAACCAAAATTTCCCCCTTTTCAACTCGATAGAAATGATAAAAATATAAAGTGTCCCTCTGTCAATTCAGCAAGAATCAAAAACTGAAATTTCCGCATTTGAAACTCAATAAAAATGTTTTTAAAGAATGTGCACGCCTTCACCTCAATAAAATTGTAAAAAACAAAAAAGTTTCATTTTCATTTCGAATAAAAATTAAATACCAAAACTCCTTACCTTTCTTTATTGTGAAATTGAAACTTTTTTTGTATGTGAATCCTTTGAAGTGAAATTACTTTATTGTAAGTCGTTTTAAATTAATAATTTGTCAATTGATATTTATACATGAAAATTCAGCACGTTCACTCACAAATTTAAAGTTAAAAAAATAGAGCAATTAAAATTCTAATATTCAAAGTTTGAATTTAGCACCCTGAAATTTTAACAATTATAACTTTCTACTTTAAACAATTCAGTTCTGAATATTTCATTCATAATTGCACATTCTAAATGAACAGTCAAATATTGCTGAATACTAAAAAAAAAAAAATTGAATACTAAAAAAAAAAAATTGAATACTAAAAAAAAAAATTCAAATTTAAGGGTTTAAAATTGAATATTGTACACTGAAACAGTATTTGAATAGGATTTGAAACTGAAAAAAGGCACTTAATTATGATTCTGTTAATTTGAAATTATTTGAAAATTGAGAATAGTTTATAAAGTTTCAATCTGAAGTTCACATTTCTCTAACTACTAAGGCTTTCGAATTGAAATAATTCAATTTTTAACGTTAAAATCTGTAAATTATTTAATTTCGAATAGATTTAGAATCGTCTTGTAAAATTAATTATTGTTCAAGTTTTAATACTCGAACTACAGTTCCGTTTCAAAAATCATGAATTAATTTATATTACAGTTATTAATTATAGTATTTTATGTATAGTATTTAATTTATATTACAGTTATATTACGCTTTGTAAGCTGGAAGATTAATTCATAATTAAAGAAGTTAACAATTGAACTTAATATTTGAAAAAAGTTGAAATCAAACTTTCCAGTGGGCACCAAGCCATCCTAAAGACGTCTTTAGAATTAACCTCTGTGTCTCGTGACTTGACGTCTTTAAGACATTCTTTGGATCTTTTCATGTCTTTAAAAGGTCCTCAGGGTTGCTCAGGGTGCCCTCAAGACGCCTGCCAAAAGACGTCTATAGTACAACCTTAGGACTTGTGTGCCCACTGGATTTTTTTAAATTGCATTATATTATGTGATATTTCAAGTGATTGGATAGATTTTTCTTCTAAAAATTTGTAAAATTCCCGTACAAAGATACATTCACTGTCATATCTCGGTTTCTCGCGATCAAAAAAATCCTGGGTTTCCCGGTCCAGTAGCCACCCTGTATTAATTTATAAAAAAAAGCAATTTTTTATTTGTGACGCGCTCCGAGAAAAAGCACCCAAGCGTCTTGGAGTAGATTTTACAGAAGACGAAAAGAAGAGGCGAAGAGCCAATTAGACGTACTCCGAACCGCCGATTAAAAACGCTTACTATATAAAAACGACTGCATAAAAATTCTTTCGGACTGCGTAATCTGGAAGAGGGACGTTGATTTGATCTAAAATGATCATAATCATAAAAATGATTTTTGGACGCTTAGGTGCTTTTTCTCGGAGCGTCACATTTATCCAATTTGCATTTTCGCGGAACTTTGACTAGAATAGCTAGCGCCACCTAGCAGCTGGTAAACTTCTCTATAATCAATATTTTTCGCCGAAACTTTGGGAAATCATAAAAAAACATGAAAAAAGACGCCTGGGTGCCATTCTTATTTTTTTAATTTAAAAAATTATCATTTCTGTCTTACCGACCTCATAATTTTTCTTTAATTAAAAAAAAAAACAATGCGCGGACGTCACGTGTCATGTTCTTTACCGTCTTTGTCATTTTTGACAGTTACGGCGGAAATTATTCATTATTGTACAGAAAAAACCGGGGAAACTGATATGGCTCATATGGTAAATATCACATGCCCTTATTTTTCGAAAAGTAACTTTATCTTTTTACGTAGCATGATAGTGGATGAAAATAATTTTAATTGATGTCGAAATAGGTTTGTTTTTTGACAAAAGCAAGTCAGGTTTCATTCTTTGAAAGATATTTTTGAAATGCAATGAGTCTAGGGATATTTTTGATGTTGGTGGTCCTGAGGTTGGGGGTAAAATGAAAGCTAATGCCCAGCGAGAGTTGATCACGTGACACGATCTTCCACAGTTATTTTTTCAGGAACGATGGCGCGAAATAAAGTCTTTTTACATGTTTGGATTTATGTAAATACATTATCGATTTGGAATGTCTGGAAATCAAAAAGCGTGCTCACGTTGTGTGGGTGAATGATAGCCAGGGAAACTGTGGGGGATCGTGAGATCAAAGTGAGTAAATTGCTAATGAGGACATTCTGTGACAGTGCCGTGTATACGCACTTACGCCGTGTATACACATTTGCTTACATTTATCGCCCTGTGCCCGGTCTTGGCCGTCCTCGTGCACTTTCTTGCAAATGCTCACGTGCGCGAAAGTCTATTTCATCTAAATAGATCAATAATAATGTATTAATGGAGGATGATTTCCGCCTGTGTGTGAGGAACCCTGCGCTCGTGTGAGGACGATGCTGCTGCCATCTGGATTGTCAATGTTGTTGGACACAGCAAGGAACAGACAGAGCAATGGAGTAAAGCATTTTCTCCCGTACGAGTGAAGTTTTCCCACGATTTTCATCTCTCGTTCGCGTCAGTGTTCCGACGTTTATTCACCGCGCGGGCCCAGTGACTCGATTCGCCAGTGAAATCTCCCGAAAAACGCACGCTATGATCCCCACTCAATGTTTACATGTTCTCTAGGATGGGAGCAACCTTCCACGATTATCCCCGATATCGCGATTCCCCGCCGACCCTAGACGTTCTTGCGTCAAAAGTTATCCGATATTCACCTCCTGGACGATCCACGTCGCCTCGGATACCCCAGTTTCCTCGCGGATCTCATTTTTTTATAACCTCTCCCCCTTCCACTAGCAGCAGTGCAATTGTCGTCTTCGGTCCACCTCCAGGATCACATTTTCACCGGTTATTTTCATCTCCTGCATGGACATCGATGCTGCACGCACGTGAATTCCACTCAATGGTGATTGTTCTACCGTCTTAAGTAACATTCCAACATCCAGCAAGTCCACTAGACCCTGCCATCAAAGTAGTCCACCACCTCCATCCATGATCCTTCATCCTGTGGACCTGAATCTACGTTTAGTATCATTCTTATTGAGCCTTTTAGGTAAAAAGACTCATTTTATGTCCATATGACTCATTTGCTTTCTGTAAACAATGAGATTCTCACAGCTGATTGGTTGCGTTTTGTCAAATTTCTATTTCGCCTCTAATTTCACTTCTTTTAGTTTATTATTAATTTAATTTTAACATCTCGCTTCTTTCCAAGCTTTTTTCCATGATTTTGTTTGTATTTTTTCTTTAAGATAGTTTTTTTGCTTGAAAATGACATGTTTTGGTTTATAAGGGAAAGTCAGTCTTTTAGCTAAAAATCACTCATATCAGTTGTTTATCGAGTTCAATTTCTTATTTAGCATCTTGCCAAGCTTATTTTCACCATTTTATCGTCATTTTTCTTTTAAGAAAGTTTCTTGTTTTAAAATAACATGTTTTAGTCAGTGAGGAACAAATCAGTATTTACTTATAAATCAACTTACAATGCGCTTGCTTATGTTGTTTTTCTAGTTACTTATCCTAGTTTCTTTGCTTCTTGCCTGAAATATTGATCAAATTTGTGTTTAGGCTAATTTACGCGGATGTAGAGTTTTGCGTTTCACACCAATGTCATTGCCCTCTGTTTGTACAGTAGCATTTTTTTATTATCATCCTCCACTTTAAAAATTGTGCTGGTTTTTACTTTAAAACATTTGGAATTGTGTATCAAATATGATTTTTTAGAAATACAGCATTGTTATAGAGGTTTTTCTTTACCTACCCTCTAAATAGTTATTTATCCTCCATTCTTGAAAAATTCTTTTTGAAACCCTTATCTGGGATATTTACGTGCGCCATTTTGTACATAATAATTATTTTCGTTCTAGGAGTTGAATGCCGTGAAGTTTTATGTTATATTTATTTATATTTAGAGTTTACATATATGATATAAAACTGTTTGGACTGGATTTAAAAAGTGGTTGGGACTCTCATTCAATCTGAGGGATGAGACCCAGAGTTCTAAGAAAATGTCTCGATTCTATAAATATTAAAGGTGATCCTAGTCGTCCACACTGAGTTTCAATACATCCCTTAGAGCGATTTTAAAAACTATTTACTACTGCTTAGCAGATTATTTTGCAGGTATTGAATTTTAGAGTCAGTATTTCCGAAACTTGATTTCAGTTATTTACTATTTTTCATAATTTGTGGGAGTTTTTAGAAAATATCTATTAGAAAGCTCAGCATCTAAAGGACAAGTGCAAACTTCTAGGGTTAGACTTTCGTTACTTTAATCACATAATAAAATATATTTCTTTGTTTCAGTTCCAAAGGGCATTTTTTTTCCATATAATAAATTTCCGGACAGCTATGTAGTAAGTATTTTTTTTCAATAGAAAATCGAATTAAGAAATCTGTCGTTTTACATAAAGAGGTTGTAAGTGCAAAAAAATTAGTTTTTGCATGTGGTTAGATTCGTTTAAGAGAGATTTACCTACCAAGACTTTTTTTTAATGGTTATAATTAAAATTAATTCTATGATTTTTATCATAAAAAGCCAAGAAAAGACAATGTCTGCAATTTTGATGAGCAATTTTATATAAGAAGGCAGCATGTACAGAGAATATCCTGGATTAACAATTTATTTCGCGAAATCGGATTCTTGCAAAAAAGTATTTTGCTCAATTCGATTAATCTATAAATCTTTTTCTCTAAAACTCGGGAAATGAAAATTTTTATAAAATACAATTCACAGAGATGACATTGAATCGCACTTCATTTAAATTAAACCAAAACAATCTAAATTGTCCAAATCTCATTCTGCGAATAAAATTATTAAGAAATCAAAGTACAAAATTCACCTTGATCGAACTTCGATTTTTTTAAATACACTTTTAGTTCTGATAGAAAGTTGATTTAAAAAAACGCATTTAACAAAATTTTCAAAGATAACTTTTTTATTTTCTTTTTCACTAAGAATCTACTGTTCAAATTTGCATATTGTTTTGGAATCTTGGCAAGTATTTGCAGTTTGGCACATTAATTAATCATTTTTTACAATGTTCTAAAAAGATTTAAAGATCAAATGTATATTACGCAAGAACTGTCCAAAGTATATTGAAATTTGATTAAATTTAAGAAATTAGTCCAACCGATTTTGAAATATTTATAGATTCGAAGAGTTATCATCCATCATTTTAGTGATTTTGCGTTGGTTGCCATTTCACTTAGAACTACATAAATTATAATAGAGAAGTTGCATCTTTTTAAATATTATTGTTTGCTTTTGAAATTGGATGAATGGTGAAAAATAAATTATTCTTGTATAGTAAACGTTTTTTGAAAGCAGTTGAAACATTGCTTTAACTTGAAAATGTTTAAAAAGTAAAGTATTCAATTGAAAAGAACTACGAGTATGTCTTAAGATTTGTATATTACCAAAGCCTCAAAAATTGTAGTAACTCATCTACTGAACCATATTATTAATTATTAATAAAGTAATTAAAGTTGATTTAAAGTATTCAAATACGTGAAATAGTTCACTCATTCTAAAATTATCACAATAAAATTACTTAAAATTGCATATTTTCGTCATAATTTGGTTGACATCATTTAGTGATTTCTAGTAAAAAATCTTAGTTCAAAACCTCCGCCAGAGGTGTCCAAAATAAGTTTAGAACACCTTTAAACTTTCTTGTAAATACATTATGTGAAACTTATGCACCTTCCCTATTGATATTGACATCATGATTTAAAATGATGACATTGAAATAATAGCGACAAGAAATAATAAAATGATCTTTTTTTTTGTGAACTAGGATGCGCACAGCTTCTCTGCACGTGCCGCATACCACTAGCTCATTTGGTATAGTAGAATGGCACAACGAGGCAAGAGAATCAATAGAAACGACAATGACGCGGCGTCTGGCCCAGGCGCGATTAAGAGAAGAAAATGCAAATTGGGCCCTCCAGTTGCGGGTGCATCGACATCAGCGAGCACCCTTGGGCCCTCGGAGGAGGATGAGACGATGGCTTCGACCAGTCAAGGGGGGGCATCCTGGACCCCCCGACCTCTCAGCGATATCAAAATATCGAGTATATATAACAGATCGGCAACTGAGGCCCCGGCTGAACTGTTTCGTAAAGATTTAATCAGCGCGATGAAATTACCAGACAGTGAGCCTCTGAGTCCAAATGAGTACTGGGTGATTACTGATCAGTGGAAGCAAGAATGGGAAAGAGGAGTCCAAGTACCCGTCAATCCAGACTCACTTCCAGAACCTGTGGTCGCTGTTAATCAGACTCCCGTTGCTTCTACCAGTTCAAACAAATCTCAGGGCGAATTTAAGTTGTGAGTACATTATCATCCTCTAAAGGGTTTTGACCTGTTGTGTAGCTACGTTAGCGCCACTGATTTGGAACTGTATGAAAGCAATGTGAATTTGTGTGTGTGTGTGTGTGTGTAATTAAGACGATAATCATTATTTTAAAAATCAGAAATTAATGTTATTTAGCAGTTACGTGGAATTAAGGGCGGAGGGCTTTAAAGAATTAAAAAAAAAACATTGCGTTATAGTTTAAATCATTGAATTTTAAAGATCATCCGTAAAATCGTCTAATTTTCATGGCTTAATATATTTTTAAGTAATTTTAATTTTAATTGTTTCATTCGGAACGTTCATAATTTAAAAAGCTGGTCGGGAGTAACTTTTTCACTTCTGGAAGAACTTGAAATTAAATATTTTCAAGTTAAAAGATACAAAATTGTTTGATTTCATGTATGAGTTTCTAAAAAATTGTATAATTTAAAAATGAGGGCCTTCAAAGTTGAATAATTAAATTATAACCGTACAAAATTGAATAATTTTAAGTCGAAACTTAATAAATTAGATCATTTTAAATAGTGTTTGAAATGTAACAATTTTTATTTGAACCCTTCTAGATTCAACAAATTTATTTCAAATTGAAAGCATTAATAGTTGAAATTTTCGTAATTTAGATCCTTATAAATTCAATAATTTCAAATACAAATGAAGGATATCACGGCAAAACCTCCAATGCGCCAAAATTTTAGATTCTATCGTTATTTGTTAATTTCTCGTTGTGTTTCTCACTGTTAGATAAAAATTGCGAATAGACTTAATTTTGAAAACAAAATTCAAACTTACAACTAAAATCCGTATCGAAATTTTTGATCATTTTTTTATTTAAACTAGTGATATATTATTTATTCTTTTCGCGATACATTATAACTTGGCCAGGACTAAAAACATCATTTTTTATTTTTGTTTAAAATAAAAATAAAAAATGTTACACAGTTTTCGGCTCGGTTTTTAACCTCTTGAATTTTTTGTTGCGTTTGGTAGAGTCTGCCCTGTCACCCTTCAAATAATAATAAATGGACATTCAAGCTCGAGTAGATTAAGATCGAAAGTCTTGGTAGATAGCTGAATAATTTTCAGTATATGATACGTAATAGAGATTGGTATTTGAATCGATATTTTTGAAGCATTGAAAATAAAGTTTTGGAAAAAAAATAATGTCTGCTTCATATTATAGATAATTTTGAATTTTTCAGGCCGAAAAAATTCATAAGAATATCTCGGGACGAATACTTCAACCCCGAAGAACATCATTTGAGTAATACTCCCGAACGAGCTGAAAAAGCATGTGCTTATGATCTCGACGATACTGACATTGCTTGGCTTGATGTTCTGAATGGTGAAAGAGCACAGGTAATTTTCCAAACAATTCTTTAAAATCAGTACTACATACACGACCTGCTGGCCCAAACGTGAGATATGTGTACATATTTTGAACAATTTTTGAAATGCAAAAAGGAGCCTGCAAATTCAAGAAAAAAGTCTTTTAAACTTTCATTTTGTGAAAAGAAAGTTTTGTTAATCTTTAAGAAACATATGTTTTTGGCATTGCAGAATTGTTATGGTACCAGAAATATCCCACAAAAATGTATAGAATTGTCACCATTGATACTTTCTTGTCAAAGAAGCTTTTTTCTAATCCGTTGTTTTTATAGACCCCATAATGCCTTTTAAAAAATTTTGCTACACGAGAAATAAAAATAATCTGAACCACGAATGTCTTCAGGCCGGCCAGTCGGCGGTTTCCGAGGTGCAACTCGAACGAGTCATCCAGGAACTTGAAGTTAATTGCTGGCAGAGGATACAAGCTATCCTTAAAAATGAAGAGGGCCTCGGCATCGAGTACGATGAGAACGTCATTTGTGACGTTTGCAGATCGGTAAGTTCATCTCCAAAATTCGAAATCTATAAATAAGATTTTTAACTTTGATTACAAGTTGACTCAAGTTAAACTGAACGAGGACTCAACTGCTTTCTAAATTAAAGCTAAGTTGGTCGTAATTTAAGACAACATTATCTGAATTTCAGAATTGAGTTTCAAATTCACACAAATTTGACTGAATTTAATTTAATTGAATGCCATGAATTTTAAGATGCAACAATCTTAAATACTTTTTTTTACTGTGTAAGACATAAATTTAACTTGTACAATGTTGCAAGAAAACTAAAAAAATTTGGATTGCTTCTGTTTCAAAGCAGGCAGGTTCTTCACGTTGATGGACAATATTTGAAGAAACGTCTAAGTTGAGTTTATATTAAAATGACTGACTCGTCTGTCTAGAGTACGAAACATTTTCTTCCGAAAACTGCTTCAAAAAACGTCGACGTGAACCGAAAGTAGAATTTTAAAACACTTATTCCTAAAAAATACGTATTTTTTGATAAACATATATATAATTAAAAAATTGGTCAAACAACCACCGCAGGGTCCCCCTGGGAGCAACTGCCATCCATGAAAATGACA
>JAUMHM010000083.1:48144881-48157199 GCA_032362435.1 Melikaiella ostensackeni
TTTTATTAAACACTTTTTTCGTTAGATGCGTATTCCTTGAAATATTTCGATGTCTAAATACGTCACATATACGTATTTATTTTGCGATTTTTCACTGTAGAGTTTGTTGTGAAACTTAATTTTAAACAGCTTTACTCATTTCCATCTGAGGCTTTTCAACTATTTGAAAAAGTGAAAAAGGAATTCATTTTTCGCAGTCCTGACAGAGTCATAGGAAAACCATTTCTAGAAGTACACCCTGAAAATAAGAATTCGAATATATTAATTGGTTGAAGAATATTGAAATTTAAATAATTTTTTATCGATTTTTTTAAATTGCTCTTGAGCATTTAAATATTTGTAATTCCCTGGAAAATTTATTTTCTTATGTCGCTCAGATCGACGAAAGATTCTACGGCTTGAAGGATAAAACCTGCCCGATTTAAAATGGAAAATTGATTATCGGTTTTTCAAATTGTTCATTGTAATTTTAGCAATGCGACTATAATTTTAATTATTATTTCTTTCGCAACAGCCCGATTCAGAGGAGGGGAACCTAATGGTTTTCTGTGATTCCTGTAACATTTGCGTCCACCAAGCATGTTACGGTATCACTTCTATTCCTGCGGGCCAGTGGCTATGCAGAACGTGCAACTTGGGCCAACGGCAAAAAACTGTGTGTGTTTTGTGTCCAAACATGGGCGGTGCAATGAAATGTACGCGAGCTGGCGATGAGTGGGCGCATGTCTCTTGTGCTCTCTGGATTCCGGAAGTCAGTATCGGCTGCGTTGAGAGGATGGAGCCGATTACAAAAATATCTAGTATTCCGGTGAGTTTTTGTATTTTTTTTTATTTTCCAAATTCTTCTAAAGATCATGTTTAGTAATTGAAACCTTGCTGATTTTTTGGAAATAATATCTGATTATAGCAAAGTCGATGGAACCTCGTTTGCGTACTATGCCGTGATCGCGTTGGCGCCTGCATCCAGTGCAGTATAAAAACGTGCAAGACTGCATATCACGTAACATGTGCTTTCAAGTACGGCCTTGAAATGAGAGCCATAATCGAGGATGAAATGGCCGATGATGGTGTCAAATTAAGGGTGAGGTTTAAAATATTTTCAGGCTCACAGTCCATCCCCTTTTTCCTCCTTTTTCCCTCTTTAGTTTCAAAAAGTTGACTTCACAAATGTAGGTCGAAGAAGAAAAATGTTAGAATTCGAAAATAATACTATCCAGAAAAGTAACGTATTAGTACCCTAAGAAAGTATAATTCATTTGAGCTAAATCGGTTTCATTCGTACGTTTCTGAATTTGCAGATTACCAATATTATTTATGTTTCAATTATTTTCAACAGTCGTATTGCCAGAAGCACAGTAGAACGAACACAAAAGACAAAGTCGGCGTTGGAGGAGGTGCTGGGAATAGTAGCACGAAAGGCGGTTCAGATTCGGAAGATGGCGAATCTAGAAAACGAAAGCGTAAAGAGATGACTTCCGAGGAGAAAAATCAAGCGCGCGCTGCTAAGTAAGTTCAGAATTTTAATTTTAGAATAGAAATACATTTTTATTCAATTATTTTTTGTGTAAAATATGGTTTGAAATATTCTCTACTTAAGGTACAAATTTAACTTATCTAGATTGCAAGCAATCGAAGCGGAGTTTGACAAACACGTGAGTTTGAACCACGTAACGTCGCAACAATTAGACGTGGATCCAGACGCGATTGTCTATATTTACAACTACTGGAAGCTAAAGAGGAGGGTGAGTATTTTTAAAATCCTCAATTTTATTTTCTCTGTATTCGGCAAAAAATTCTAAATTTTAACTTTTACAGGCCGGCAATAACAAACCTCTTCTGGCTCCGCAATGTGGCGAACTCTCGGGTGCAGGAGCACGGGCTCAAGGTCAGGCCGCGGACAATGAGAAAATGAAAACTTTCGTCCAGTTGCGTCAAGACTTGGAGCGAGTGAGAAATCTCTGTTACATGGTTAACAGGCGAGAAAAACTTTGGCGTTCTTTATTGAAAATTCGGGAGCAAACCTTCCATAAACAGGTTAAGATTATGGCTGGCCCACCTTTGCCACCTTCTATGGCTGCTGCGGTCTTGTCAGCTAACCATGGTCCTTCCATTTACGATCGCCTTTTATCGCATCCGGACGTTCAAGACTACCCACGAAGTATAGAATCACTACTGCTCAGGATATCGGGCGAGGAGTCCCCAACACTTTCGTCCAGCGACGAAAAAAAGGTTCAACCGGACTTCAATGGAGCCTCCAAGAAGAAGATATTTTTCAACGGCTCGGTGAGGAGAAAGAGCTCGTATGCCAACGACGCGTCCTCGTTAAGCAGTAGTGAGACCGACGTAAAGCCACCGATCAAGTCGTCAGGAAAATCACCGGGTAAATCACCCGCAAAGTCACTTAATAAATCCGCGAGCAAGTCTAAGGCCGTTAAAGTCAAGGCGGAAGACTCCAGCACGGAAGAGGAAGCGATCGCCTCGACGAAATCGAAGGCTGTCAGAAGAAAGTCGAAGAAGACTAGCGCACCTGACCGACCTCGAAAGCCCGTCCGGGACAGTAGTGAAAGTGACAAACTCGACACGAGTGGCACTAGGTCGCTAGCCCTGGAGCACATGGAGAGAGAACTCAATGTTTCATCGGGAAGCGACAGCGATGACCTGCTACCTCCATGTAACGCGAATCCCACAGCGAGACACGGTCCGACTTCCATCTCAGCTATTTACTCTTCGGATTCCGACTCGCAGGAACACGCTTCACATTCCGGTGTTCTAATTACTAAAGCTGCGGTGAAGGAGTTCTCGGCCGCGGATCTCTCAAAGAACTCACAGAAATCCTATGCTGGCAAGGAGTCGCGGCAGGATCACTCGGAGGAAGGAGTCAAGAACAAAGAGAATCTGAAGACTGCAAAGAAGAAAGAGTGCCTGCCGTCTACACTGATAGTTCCTCAAAGACAGGCTGCGAAGAAAGCGTCCGAAATTATGCAGCGCTCGCAGGGCAAGAAAGAAACGTCTGCGGATACCTCGGAATCAGTAAAATCACCTTCTGAGGAGAAACCTGAGAAGCCTGTGAAACCTGTAAAGGAAAAAGCACCTTTAAAGAGGCAAAAAGAGGCTAGAGGCGGTAAAGATGGAAAGAACAATGACATATACGATTTTGAAAAGGAATACGGGGATGGTTCTGAGATTCTTGCTTATGTTCCGCAACGACAAGCAGCGAAAAAAGCCGCTGAGCACATCAAGAGCGGGATGGGTGCTAAGGTTGTTCCTCAGCCTGAGCCAGAAACTTCGGAGGTCAAAGTGAAGAAAGATTCATCTGAGGCAGCTAAGAAGAAAGATTCACCTGAGACAGCTAAGAAAAAAGATACACTTGAGGCAGCTAAGAAGAAAGAATCAACTGAGGCAGCTAAGAAGAAAGAACCAAGAAAAGAAGACTCCCCGAAGAAGGAAGAGTCACCGAGGAAACCTAAAAAGATCGTGCAAGAGAGCAAAGCACCTTCGGTTCACTCGAGCAACAGTGAGAGTAGTAGCTCTAGCAGCTGCAGTAGTTCTTCGGAAAGCAGTAGTGATACTGATGAAGATAAAAATTCGGCAAAGGAACAAGTACTCTCTTCGAGCACATCGTCTGAAAGCGACTCCGGTCAGCAATCCAAGAACAAGACTCCGGTCAAACGCCAGGTGAACAAATCTGCTGATTCCTTTGATGCTGATAAGAAAGCACAGTTGGCGGGGCGGAAACTCAAAAAGCTGCCGGACAAGAAGCTTAAAACTTCCGACGGGCGGCATGGACCCGAGTTTCAGCCGCCGCCTACTGAGAGAGAGGAACCAAGCAGATCCACGGTGCTCAGAGAGCAACAGCCACCCAGCAAAAAGACCGAACATAGAGACGCCATCAAGAAGCCATTTCCCGTACCAACACAGCAACAATCGCACCAACATCAACACGCAGAACAACAGCAACAACAACAACCTGAATCAACACCATCATCTAACCAGAGTGTGCACAGTCGGTCTCGAGATAATGATGGGCCAAGAAATTTATCTGGGCCCAAATCTACAAAGAAGACGAGTCAGTCTACCAAGCTTCAACAAACCACGTCCAGGAGCAAAGAGGAAAGCCCCTCAAGCAGAGCGAAACCTGAAGCTCGAAAGCGAAAATCTAGTGAAACTCCCCAAAAGGAGGAGAAAAGTAGCAAAGAGGCGTCTTTGGTCAAGAAACTGGAAAAAAGGGTGAACGAAAAATACCAAAAGAAACTTGATGAAGAGAAGGAATGTAGAGAAAGAACGATAGAGCGGGAAAAAGAGCCTGAGAAGGAGAAACAGAAAGAGAGACTGAGTGAAAAAGAAGATAAAGACACAAAGAAAAAAGATAAGGATAAGGAGAAAGACAGGGAGAAATGCGTGACCCAATCTCCGAAACAGTCTAGAAGTGAGGCTGCTGTGGAGGCCGCTTCGAAAGCGGATGACAAGAAGGTGAAGAAATCCACAAGCAAGAACGCGATCAACATCCTGGAAGAGATAAACCAGAGAAAAGCTGAGCGACCCCATAGTACGAAGAAATCGTCCAGGGGTTTAGAAAAGCTTTTGGAGAAACGCGAACATCTTGATATGTTATCCAGGAATAAAGACGCCGCAAAACAAAAGACACAACAGGAAAGTATGGAGAAGCAGCAGAAATCAAAACTAATTCCTGATCAAGTTTCGAAGGACGAGGACCGAAAAAGCAATTCAAGTAAGGAAAGCACAATTTTTAGTAAATTGGAACAGGAGGTTGTAAAGAGAGATTCTGCGGAGGTAGAGGCAGAAAGATCAATTGAAAGGCGATCAAGTGACCGAAGATCGAGCGATCGGCGGATAGATGATGCTGTCGCGAGTATTCAACATGAATGCGGGGCAAGGCATAAAGAAGCACCGAAGGTTTCACCGAAAGAGGTGAGAGAAAGCGAAAATCTATTCTCCAAACCAGTTTCGGACAAACTTATTGTAAACGAGATTATCGAGAAAGAGAGTCAAAAACGAAGAAGATCGATTAATCAAAGATCGATATTTTCGCCCCAACACGGCAGCAAAGATCCGAGCGTTTCGGAGCTGTTCGACTTTGATCACGATCTTCTAACGGATGATATGGTCAACGACGATGGCTTCGGAATACCTCGAGACGTCGAAGAACGTGCGCCTCCTCTCTCATTTCAATTTGCTAATGAACTTTGGTTCAAGGAAGACTCCAAAGAAGACAGCGCGAGAGAAACTTTGAACCTTGTAGAAAAACTTCGGATGGGCCTTAACAAAAAGTCGAGTACCAACCAGTTTGAAGGAGATCCTGCATGCGAAGATGAGTCTAAAAAGGAGGAGAGACTTGCAGAAAGTACGAAGGAACATCATCCTAAGTCAGAAAAGGAAGCAAACATTGTGGAAGATCAAACTCGTCCGCCGGAAATAAAGAGCAACGACGTTAGTCAAATGACTGAAAATCTCAGCTACAAGAACCATAACTACGAAAACAAACAGAAGTCCTGCTATGGAAATAGTGGCGAGCCAACTTATGTTCCTTACAGCAATGAAGATCTAGAAAGCGGGAAAGTTGTGGTGACTGAGAGATCTAAATTGGATAGAGCAGTAACAGATGAGCGTTGGGTACCGCCGGGTATGGAAACCTTTAATCCTAGCGATGTTCACGCGATGAATGCTCTCATGGAAAATCAGAACCATCGATATGCTACACAGTTCCAGAATGATATAGCTGCTGCGATATCTGAAAGCAACGCCGAAGCGTTGGTCCATTCGCATCTCAGTATGAATATGCAGGAACATTATCAACTTCTGCAGCAAACACAAGCTATGGTACGAAGTCAACAGCATTTGGATCCCCACTCTGATGGTAGAATGCAGCAGGTGCCAGTGATGGATCAACAAGTTGGTCCATTAGCTGGACAAATGGTAGACGATATCACACCTATGGAGATGGTCAACAGGCACTTGATGAATCTACCGAACGTGGAAGATCAAGGGAACGAAATGGACCATAGTCTGGAGAAGGAGGATATGGATCCCAGACAGGATTATACGCAGAATGGATCTCCTTATGATATGAACATCTCGAGGCAGGATACGCGCTGGGCGGAAAGTCAAGTGCTACCTTCTCGTCGGTCGACGTCTTCTTCCATTACATCCGCATCGTCGACAGAGGAACATTCTGCGATTCCTCCGTATAAAAATATACCACCCATTCAATTTGCTCCTTGTTCGATGGATGCAGGACCATATCATTCATATTCGGAATCTGGAGGGTCTTTCCCTGGAGCTGTGTCTCTCTTTCCACCACAGTCTTGCGCTGCAACACTTCCTTACCCTTCACCGGGAGGAGGTATGTTTGGTAAATCATGAATTAAATACTTGAGTGCTCATTATTCTTAAGCTAATTAAGTAAAGAGATTCTCTGTTTCTATGGAAGGATCACAATGTCTTCTATGGAATTGATTTCTAAGATTTAAAGAAGTAGACAATTTTTTGTATTAGCTTTATTTATTTAATTACTATTAATTGGGCAATACGAGGATCTAGAACAAGAGGGTTCCATATTGGTTTCAACAACTTTACAAGAAAGGTTATTGAAAATTGATTCATATTTCGTTCTTAAAGAGATAAACAGATACTGAAAAGCAACTTTTCTTTTTCGTTTTCAAAAAGAATAACTAGGGTATTGACGAAAGAATGAAGCCTGAAAAAGCTACCCAGAGTGGCCGCTGGAACGGGAAGCCCAGAATTTTTTGTGACCGGGAAATGACAGTGAATTTATTTACTAATTGAGAATTTTACCAAATTTTTTAAAGAAAAATATATCCAATCACATGAAATATCACAAAATTCATATCACATGATATAATGAAATTTAAAATGAGTTCTATTTCAACTTTTTTCTGAATCTTAAGTTTAATTAATAAACTTTTCAGTTATGAAATCATTTAGTTTACAATGCGTAATTGTAAAAAATTTTTATTTACCGATTTTATATTTTAGGTCTCCAGTTTTGGGCAAAATTTTTAATTTAAAGAATTTTAAAATACATTTTTGAAGACTTAAAGAAATAAAAATTAAAATCATTTGGAATTGAACATTTCTGATAATAAACGTTTTAAGTTGATCAAATGTAAATATAAATTAATTAATGATTTTTCAAATTGAACTGTAGTTCGAGTATTAAAAATTGAACAATAATTGATTTTACGAGACGATCCTGAATCTATTCAAAATTAAACAATTTGAGTCCTATTCAAATATTGTTTTAGTCTAAAATATTCCATTTTTGACCCATTCAATTTGAAATTTTTTAATTAAAAAAAAAAACAATTTTTTTATATTTGTTAATATTTGACTGTTCACTTAAAATGAGCAGTCATAAATCAGATATTCCAAACTAAACATTTGGCAACTGAATTGTTAGAAATAGAAAGCCTTGAATCGTTAAAATTTCAGAGTACTAAATTTAGACCATTTTTAGCACCATTTCTCAAATTTTTAATTTTTGACTGAAAGTGTTAAATTTTGATGTATAAATAACAATTGAACAATTATTCATTTGAAACGACTTGAAATTAAAATACACCAGAACCTCAATTTAGTTTGAGTCTCGGGTGTTGCCTGCCATGACCATGAGACTCTTCCAAGAATTTCTACGATGTAAACAGTCAGGGGGAACTGCGTAACTCCGCTGAGCTTGCGCACCCCTCTTTCGGCCCCTTGGACGCCGTATCACCGAATGCGAGGCGACGGCAATCCTCTCTCGACGCCTTCGACCCCTCATCCTCGAATGCGAGCCGGCAGACATTCTTGGAAAACAATAAATCGAGGGCAAATAAATCGAGGTTCCAGTATTTAACCTCTAATTTAAAAAGTGTTAAGCTTAAAAAAATTAAGTTGTTCAATTTATAATGTTTCTAACTTAAAATTGCTTAAAATGATAAAATTTTGAACATTTTTAAATTTATTGATTCATTTTCCAATTTCGAGCATTGAAAATGATAGCCTGAATTTATATTTTTAACCAGAAATCTTTGAACTGTTTAAGTTATAAAAGTTAATTTAATTTAAATTTGTTCAGTTGAAATACGTATACGTAATACGTGTAAATTATTGATCGTTCGAAATGAAAATTTCCGAATTGAAAACTTTGTAAGCTTCAATTTATTGTAAAAGTTTAAAATTCAAAAGAGTTCCACTTTCGAGTACCTTAATTTGCTGTTCAGTTTTGATTTCTTCAAATAAAAATATTTTCAGCTTTGAGAGTTTGATTTCTTTAATTTCAATGACCGTGAAAAATTTTTGTGAACCGGGAAATGACCGGGAATTTTTTTTCTCGATTAAAACGGTCACCCAGCTACCGGCGCTTTATAATGAATTGTTAAATTTTAGAATGGAACCTTTTGGCTTTCAATGTCTAACAAATCATCAGAATATGGAATCATTGTTCTCTGTAAGGGTAGTGTAAAGCTGGTTTTTTATTCAATTGTTACTCGAAAAAATATATTTAAACTCTTACAGCGTTTCCGGATTTAAATATATCGATATCTCCATGTTGAAAAAAAAACCTCTCTCGGAGTGTACGTCTAAAACGACCACTCTAGCGATGGTTGTCTAAAAGAACCACTCTGCTTTTTGAATCGGCCCCTCGTGTTAAATTCTTTTAACTTTCTTAAAATATTCGGATTTCCTTGAATTCCTTAAATTTCTTGATTTCCCTTAATTCTCTGAATTCCTTGAATTGAAGTGTTCATCAAAATTTCTAGTAGTTAACCCCTTGAGTTTTTAAGAAAGTTTCAAAATTTTAGTTGCCTTTGATTGGATATGGGAAATCAATGTACAGCTAAAATGTCTAATTGGTGACAATATACCTATGTCTCGAAATACAAATTCAGAAATAAAAAATTGAGGAATAATGACCCAAAATTTTTTTAAAATGATTGGTGCCCATACGAATCATTTAGATCAGGTATAGAATCTAACAATTACGAATAGCAATAAATATTTTAGATTTAAAGGTACTCATCTCCATTTTGCAAATTAAAAAAAAATAAATCAATTGTTACTCCAGTTTAGTTAATGCCCTGCAATTGGCGTTCCTAGCGAGTTGTAAATTTATCCGCACTTCAACAATGATTCTTGATCTCTCGAATTGATATTTTTATTCTATTTTGAGTTTTAATTTGAGTTTGACTAATAATAATCAAATTCACATTCTTCAAATTTCACAACTTTTTGGAAAAGACCCTTAAAGCATTTTAATAAAGTAAAACCAAAAAGCGGAGGCAATTATCTTTTCTTTAATAATATAGACGTTTGAACTTTTGACAAGATTTAGGGATGCAATTAAAAAAAAAAACCTAGGGTTTTAAAATGTTTATGAAAGTAAAAAAAAACTTATTGATTTTTTTTGTTTACAGGTATGTTTCCTCCACCATTCGGTGCACCATTCCCAACAGCACCCTCGTTACTCCCTCACGTGTCGAAGCCTCTAGAAGACTCGCTCAACCTACAAGCATCTCCCTGTACAGCAGCATTTACCTCATCGTCACACAACATGGCACTAACAGCAGCGATGGTTTCACCCACGAAGATCACAACGCCACCACCTCCACATCAGCCTTCTCTTCCGGCACCTCTCCCGACCTCTGAACCGGATCAACAGGACACTCAGGATCGTCAGTCCCAAGTCAACTCACCAGCAATGCCGATCTCCTTCATCAACAACGTTCCTGAACCTCGAGCTCCAGATACTGACGAGGCCGTACCACACGTTCTGGAACCTCGTGTACCAGAACCCCACATACCAGAGCCACGAGTACCCGAACCTCTTGTTTCCCAACCCATCGGAGAGAGTCCTCAAGGAAGTCTCTCAGAAGCGAAGGTCTCTCAACCGGGAAAGAAATCACCATCGAAGCCCACCAGGACTTCCGCGCGGGTTACGTCACTGCAAGCAAAATCACCGGGGAAATCACCCCGTCAAGAAGTCACGAAACCCGCGCCGAGTTCCCGAGGTCGGGGCCGGGGCACGAAAAACTCGCACCAGGCAGGATACCGGGGTCGAGGTCGTGGTCGGGGACGAGGCAGAGGTCGAAGCAATCATACTTCAATCGCTGTTATATCACATCTACACAACGACGACGGAATTCAAAATAAGCTCGTCGGCACTGTCTACGATTTTGATTCCGATGAAGACTCTACGAGTGAAGCAAACATCGCTGATCTGAGAACTATGAGAGAGAGGAAGAAGTCAACGGAGGTCAGCGAGAAACGAGACAGCTTGGGTAGTGCCAGTGATGGAATTCATTTACATCTCTCTAGTCCAGGATTACACAAGAAGTATGACGATAAAGGGCTTTCGCCGCCTTCCACACACAGCGACTCAGCTGTCGCTGAGTCTGAAGCTTCCGGTCAAACCTTCACGGACGCTGTCCTTCCTCTTCTGCCTGGTCCCGTAGATATGAGGACGTACAATTCCACGATTGAAGCCCAAGGCTCGTCGCTACATGGCCAGTCTTACGCCAATCATCTCCTGAACTCATTCGCGAGCGTCTCTGCAGATCAATCGATTCCGGAATATGAAGAAGATATTGAAAAAGCGCTGGTAACAAGCAAACACCAGCAAATAATTGATCAGGATGTGAAGCCAAATTTGAAGATCCTTGATCCTGGATTAAGTATCATGTCGCCGAATGCTGGTGATGTGACCAAGGTCTCGTTGATGGATTCAAGGAACCAGTTGAAGGTGAAGATCAAAGGACCGTTCTTGGACGAGAATTACGTACCAACAGCTGTTGTCCCTCAAATGGCCCAACAAGCGCCGGTCATCATTCCACCTACAGCTACTAGTGCTTCCGTCGCCTCGGGTACATCCAATCTTAGAAGGATGCGAAAGAAGGAACTTCTTAGGCAGTATTGCTCGCAGGTTTGTTTCACAAACTTTTATATATATAATAAAAAACATATAATAAAGTATACCGCGGTTTACCGCGGTTCTACTGGAAGCCTGTGTCATTTTCGGATGGCAGTCGCTCCCAGGGAAATTCTGCGGAACCTTTCAAACACTACATGACACAATTTTTCTAAAAATGTAATCCGTCTCTCTCTTTTGCTTATCTTCCCTTAGTTAGGAATCACAGAATATGACTCTTCCACTTTTTAAATGAGTTCCTTCTTGTAATTCTTCAAAATGACTACGATTCTAATGGGAAATTTTACAGTGTGAATCACTTTCAACTTTAAATGATTGAATTTTAGAGAATAATATTGAATTTGACAATTTTAATTTTTAAGTCTCTAAATTTTTAATTGTTTAATTCCAAACGTTCATAATTTAAAAATGTACAATTTTGAATGTCTATTTCAAGTTACTTTTCCGTGTTTGTAAAAATTATAAATTCTAAATTTTTAGATTAAAAGATACAAGATTGTTTCGTTTCAATTTCAAATTTAAACTTCGCAAAATAGTGTACCTAATTCAGAAATCAAAGCCTTACTGTTTAAAATTTAATAATTTGAATTAACAAAAATTTTCTGCACTTGAATCCTTCTAGATGCAACAGATTTATTTCATATTGAAAGCCTTAATAGTTGCGCAATTTTAAGTTTAAAATTTTCATTATTACATTGAATAATTTAAAAAAAAGCGTTTGAAATAGAACTCTGTATTTGAAAGTTTTCAATTTTGAATGCCCTGAAATTGTTAAATATTTTGAACGGGTTATACTTCCGAAAAGGTCATCCAAGAATATTGACTTCATACTTGGCCTAGTGGGTGCTTTTGCATCCCAGTCGAAAAATATTGATCTGAAGTAAAAGTCTTGTGCATAAAAGTTGTAGATCTTATCGAAACACATATTTTCTGTATCTTACACTTTTTCTCTAAAATGAATGTTTTTCGAGAATAACGAAGAAAAAAAACGCATTTTTAGATTTTTTTGTTACAAAAAATTAAAAAGTTTCCGATACTAGTATCGAAAACTTGAGAGGGGGGGGGGCATGCACCCCAACTCACGTCGATTTAATACATTTTTTAAAGAAAAATCTGAACATTAATTTTTGTCATTTTTCTTGAAAAATATTAATTTGAGGGAAAAAGTGTACAGACAAAAAATACGTGTTTCAATGAGATCTACAACTTGTATGCACAACATACCATATGTGTCTCAGATCAATATTTATCGCGATTAAAAAAAAAAAAAAAATTTAAGCAAAAAATGTTAATAACTTTCAGTCATTACAGAGTGTCACCTATTCACCTTTTGTCACCTATTTTAGAAATTGTCACCTTTTGTCACCTATTTT
>JAUMHM010000083.1:48158937-48184510 GCA_032362435.1 Melikaiella ostensackeni
GTGAAAAATTATAATTTTGTCTTGGAACAGGTAATTTTTGACATGTAACGGGAAATTCGGGAAGATAATTTTAATTCTGATTTATTAAAAGGGAATTTACAGGTTAACTTTAGAACAAAAATTTTCGTTAAGAATTATAATTTTCACTGTAGGACAGGGAGTTTCCCTAAAGAAATATAATTAGACTTGGAACAGGTAATTTTTGATATGGATCGGGAATTCGGGAAAAGAATTTTAATTCTGATTTAGAAGAAGGGAATTAAAAAAATCCCTGTTCAAAATCAGAATTATAATTCTTTGTTCCAAATCAAAATTGAATTATAATTATAATTAGAATTTATTCATTGATGGTACATTCAGAATGTTTACATCTGTTCCATAGCCTTCTCCTCTCCTTCTTAATACAATTAAAATTTTTTTTTATTATTTTAACATATAACTGTGTATAACTTTCTGCCAATATATAAATTTGTATTGCACTTTAAATACATATAAAATTAAAGTTTTATGTTTTGCTATTTTGTTCGCCCACTATCACTTTTTTGCGTCCTCATTTGCTTCAATTAGTGTCTTCTCTTTTTCTCGTAGCTTGATGCACATACTTTTTTTTGCATTGCCATTCAGATTTTTAATCAGTTTGTTTCTCCGTTGATCACAGTCTTTTCCTTCTCCCCAAACTCTCCACCATTCTTCAGACTCGGGGCTCAGTTTTTCCATCACTTTCTCGTAGCTGATCACGTGTCCTATTCATTCCAGGTCGTTTCCACAACTCCTGCTTTTTTAGTTGATGTAGCCTTCCTTTCCTTCTTTCGTTATATTTCCGCATCTCCGTCTAGCCCACGTCCCTTTCGCCATCCTTTGAGATTTTTCCTTTGTCAGTAGCTTCCTATGATGATGTCCTTAATTATTTTATAGTAGTTACAATAAGTTGAGTTGTCGACTCCAATCCAGTCTTTTGGGACATCTTGATTCTCTTTGGTTTTGACTATGTTTTCCAGACTTCCCTCTATTTCTTCTATCGGTCTTCTCTTCCATATTTTTTCTACTAGCTCGCCGTCACCGACTCTTTTCAAGGCTTCCATCAACTCTTTTCCCAAATCAAAATTGTAATTCTTATAAACAAAAATTATCTGATGTTCCAACTCTGAATTATAATTCTTTTCCAAAATTCCCTGTTCTAAATCAGGAATCTTTGTAATCTTTTAAATCGTTTGGAAATCTCTTGAAATATTTAAATATCGTTTGAAATCATTCAAAATCTTTTGAACTTTTTTAAATTGACCTGGAAAAATCAACAATTGACCTGGAAATGATCGGGAATTTAAAATCATCCGTCGGGTAGACACCCTGGTATTAATTTGGAATATATTATAAGCGATTTAAATTTAAATTTATTTCATTTGAAGGATTTTAAACTAATATGTTCATTTTGTTAACGCATCATTTTCTTGAGGTAAAGAAGTGTTATTTTATTCCTAAAAAGACAGTTTTGACACTTTTTTTAACACCATAGAGCAATTTCAAGCTTACATTAAAATTATTTACATTTAAATCTTCACCTTTCATTGCCGCATTAGTTATTAATGTACTGAAATTATCTGACATTTTTGGAATTTTTCAACAAATAATCGGAATGTCTTCAACAAATAATGATTTATTCTAAACTTAGCATTTTGCCCGCTTTCTGTAATAAATATTTCACTGGTCTGAATTTGGAAATTCCAAATGTCCGAAGATATACTAATTACATATTAATAAATATATAAAATTCTTTTTTTATTTCGAGTAATGTTTGAAAATACGTACCGTAAATACGAAACTATTCTTTTTGTAACTCGTAAATTAGATTGGCATTATTTATGTTAACAAAACATGGGTTTTATCGCAAACGTTGATAAAGAATATTTCTTGTCGTTTACTTGTGGTTCGCTTTTCTTTCCACAGCAGCAGTGTCTGATACCTGAGTAGTTGAACCTTTATGTCTAACTTCCCTACTATCCTTGCCCTATACTTGTCAACATTCAATAAATCCGCAAATTATTTGTATTTCTTTTTAAAGCGAAATTATATTTCGAAATATAAGAACGTAAGTAAAATAAATACTAAATAGAAAGCCCCTTTGATTTTCCCAATATAAAAAAAAAATGCTAAGATTCTTTGCTTTCATCCCCAGGATATGAACATGGATGATCAAAAGAACGTGGCGTCAGTTCCAATAATCATTCCCCCAGTGAATAGAACCGTTATCACAATCCCGAAAGCCGTGGCGTCCATGACCACCATTCCAACCCGAGAAGACTACAAGGACGTCGTAGATGCGAATATGGAAAAGAAGCGAAGAAAAGATCGTGGCAGCTTCCTTGGCAACCCTGAAGAAGATCCTAACTCAGAAAGGCGGCGTAGTTCCATAGTTACTGGTACGGTAGACCGCAGACGTGCCAGGCAAGCTCGACCTTCAACCGCCTCCGTTGTCAACAGCGGTCCACCCAAGCTCAAAATCAAGATCGGTAACAGCATCATCGGCCAGGATCCTCGCAATCAAGACGACAGTCGCATCAGGCCGCCGAAGAAACGCCTCAGCAGTATCAGCAGTATCTCCCACAAGCCTAGCATCGAGGATCTCAAACGGGAGAGCATGAAGTTCCGGCGGATGATTATGGCAGGCTTTGACAGCGACGAGCAGCCAAAGGTCAAGAGCAAGAAAGACAAAAATGGCAAGCGCAAAAAGCGTCAGAACAAAAAGGAGGGTCGCGTGCAGATTCTCGAGGATGGTGAAGCACCTCCCAAACTCATAATTAGACTAGGCAAGAGCAAAGTCACTCCAAGTGAAGAAGGCGAATCCAAAACGGGCCCCGAAGAGGGCGCTCGTTGCAGCGACAATGCGCGAGTCGATCCTCCTCCACTTGAAGCCTCCAAGGAGGAGCCAACCTACCCTGCGAACATGCAGGTGAACGAGAAACAACCCGCGGATCCCAGTGCAGGCCTCGCCACCATTGGGAACGTCCGCTCCGCGAAAGTGACACCCATTAGATTAAAATTGACCCGATGTCATGAGGGTTACGAACTTAAAGCACCCGCAGTGAGCAGTGCGAGTGAGGACAGCGCGACAACAAACTCTGGTCCGTCGGCCTGTGGCTCCTCGGAGGCCTCGCGCACTAAACCTGAGTCCAGATCCGCATCTGCGGCCAAAGACTCGACGGAGAAATCTTCCAAAGAGGACGATATCCCCCTCCTAACTCAACCCGTCACTCACAATTCGCCGGGCTGTCCGCCTGCACCGCTCCCGCAAGGATGCCAAGTTAGGTGATAATTAATGATACTTGTATAATACAGTAATTTACGGTTCTTACTAGGAGACATTTTTACGTGCGATATCCACGTACGTACTGTGTATCATATTCAGTGTTGAGACAGAGACTCGCTAGAGAAGGAAACACATTGTAAGTGTGTAATATAAATTATTATTAACTATATGTAAATGATCTGAGGGTGAAGTGAATTGTCACAAAGTGCCCAAAATTCACCGTAATTAATTCACGCAGTTCTCGTGGTGTATCGAACATTGGTGAATCGTAAGGTGTCTTTCGTTAACGACACAATCCTTCGTCGCAGATATTTGGTTCTGGATTTTTTTACTAGCGGTACTTTGCATTGGTTTCTTCGCGATGATATGGATTTAGGAAATTTCCACGCAAGAAGGTTTCAAATGAATTCAAGTTTTAATTTTTCAATTAACTGATGAAACATTTAAAAGTGGCTAATTTTAAATTATAAATTGATTTAAGGATTTGTAACTTCTTTGCCAATTTATGGTTTGAATTTTACGAACAATATTAAATATAAAAAATGTTAATTAAAACATTTAGCGTTTGGCTTATAATATTTATTTTCAGAAACAAAATTTAAGCCGCCAAATTAGTAGCAGTGGTACACCTAAATTTTGCTAAAATTGTTAAGAAATCATGAAACTTTGTGTATGTATTCTTTGTGACCTAAAAAAAGTTTTAAAGTCGGGTGCCAAATCTGATGGGTAATTTCTCATTGTTTTGAAATCTGCAGAAATATTATTAACAAGTTGAAAATGACGACCGTTTTTCTGAAAATTAAAATTGTTTCTTTAGAAGAGTTCTACATGATGTTTTTTTTCCATTTTTCGATATTTTGAACCATATTTTGAGTATTTGCACACATTTTTTGTACAAAGTATCGAAAAATGGAAGGATTTTTTGTAGGACGCCTCGAAAGGAACAATTTTTCTTTTAAACATATTTCTGTATTTAGCTTATTTTTTGAATAGTAAAACCAAAAATGACAAACCTCGCATCAGAGTAGAAAACAAAAAGTTAATTAGCTTTATCATTTAAATAATACCGAATTTAAAAAAAGGCGTCCGTTTTTTCCCAAAAAAATGTCTAAAAAAAAGTGTTGACACCCGATACTGGAACTTCTTTTAGGTTAGAAAGAACAGGTATGACATACGCCAAGTTTCATGCTTTGCTAATAATTCATAACAATTTGAGTCAAAGTTAAAAAATGTTCGTTGTACCGCTACTACTAAACAGAAACTTTTTTATTTTAATATTCTCGTCACGAAATGCAAACCATTCCAAGTTTAATTAATTTATATTTGGTTCCTAATTTCCTGAATTAATATAATTATTAATTAATGATTGATTTTTTTATTTTACTATTTAACTAAAATTTTTTAAGGCACGTAATTTTCCATAACTCTTCATAACCTGTTGAGAAAATACAATTCACGTTGTTCCTTCTATGCAAGATTTTTGAAATGTCAGTTTCTCATTGCATAAGTATTTTGTTGTTAATATTAGCTGCAATGTATTTTTTCTCGAATTCGCGTTCTTTATGTATGCATAAGTATTGCGTCTAAAGTGATATTGATTACAAGTATTAGCAAATGCCACTTTTTAAAATATTTATTTATTTTCTTAAATTATTTAATATTTATTATTAAATTACATTGATGATTATTGTATTTTAAAAAAGAAAATGCTTAAGGTATTGCATGGACGAAAGGACTGGTCTTGGATAAAAATATTCAATTATACCTTCAAGAATCGCAATCTTATAATAATGTTCATTTAACAAATCACCTTGCTTCTTACCAAATTTTTAAAATAAATTTCTGAATAATTGAAGTCATTAAAAAAATAATATACGAGTATTAACAACGATATGAAGAAAGTGCAACAAAAAATAAAATTGGTGAAATAAAAAATAATTTTATGTTTAATTTTTTTTATGAACAACAATAATTTCTCTGTTGAACAATATCATCATTAATAACATTGAAATGCTTGAAAGTGTAATTAAATTTTTTCTTAGAAGTGTCCTTTTATTTTTTATAATGTCATAAAGCCACTCATGCATAATATTGTTGTTTTTTTTTATAATGTCTTTTTACACTTTTTATAGTCTCGAAGTATGCAAGTGACATTAAATTTTGAGGTAAATAATATATAAATTGGCTCATTACGACTTTTGATAAACATCACATGAAGCATTATAAACCCGAGCTTTCAAACAATTTGACCGAAAGGCCTTTTCCATACATTTTGTGCGGGGTCCTTTCTAACAAATAAAGTGGGGTTTTTTAAACCCGAACTTTTTTACACAGAAATGTAAACATGCAAAGTCTACGGCAAAATTCTTTAATTTCTACATTTTTATAACTTTTCACTACAGTTAAAGAAAAGTGTCCACGTCGAAAAGGCGTTTTGTCAATTCCAGTGCAAAGAAATCGTCTGTAGAACTAGTAACAGAGTAATCATTGGTAAAGATTCAGTAGCATGTTAGAAAGAATTAAAATACTCTTCGAGTGAATAGTACAATTTTTGATAAACTCGAGAGAAACTGCGACAAGTGGTGAGTTAACGTCTGAAGCTGCTCAAGTTACGATGGATACCTTAGCAGTCGCCATAGATTTGAAATTACTCTGTACAAATGAAGATAAAACACCGTAAATCAATACTTAGACCGTGATTTTTAAACGCTATGAGTAACGAATTTTAATTAAACAAAAAACATTGTGAACATATTTCCGAAGACTATTAATCAATGCGAAAGATATGTAGTAATCGCGGAAAGGAATAGGAAAAGAGTTTTGCGAGTTCGTGAATTTTCTAAAACTTGTTTTTCTCTCTTTTGGAAAATACAATTTCAGCCCTGCTTTGAAAATCAAGACTTTAGGGAAAACAGTGGAAATTTGCAATATTTAGGACTGAGTTTGTTTAAGGCGTTAATACTTTTAAATATCGGAATATAAAAATATTATTAATGCGACAATATCGCGAGAAAAATCGGGGCTGGAATGGTGAATTCATGCTTTTGAATTTGGACGGAAATTTCCAAAAAGTGTTTCGTCGATAGTTAAAAAAAGAACGATACATCATACGTCCACTCGTTGCGACGAGCCTACTTTTACAAAGTACAGTTCTGTCGAGTCATTAAATTAAGTTTGACATTTTGTATCACTTTTTTTATGTATAGTTGCAGCTGCGGTTTAATCTATTTGAGAAAGTATAGATTTTATATTAGTTACGTAGTTATTACACTTTTTTAAAAAAGAAAAGGATTTCCTTCGCGACCTCTCGTTCTCGATTCTGTGCGTAGCGTATATTTATTTATGATGCGAGACATAGAGGACATTATTTATTGCGAAAAGGTGAAATTTTGTTGATGATTGCTTCGAAAAAGGGGAGAATGGAAAGATGGTAAATAAAAGAGAAAGACTGTAAGCGACGTATCGTCGGGTTACAATTTCTAAATACTCAAAAAGGTTTGTGCCATTTTGTACCGGTGTTATATTGTGAGTTACGGGTCGGGGTGTCGGAGGACGAAAACCTTCTTTTCGCGATGACCAATCGCAGTCTTGTTTTGTACAAGTGAGACCAAAAGTCATGAAGTTTACGCCACTAGGGTGGTCAAAAATCATACCTGATGAAATTTTGTTTCTTTTGCTAGAGGGCAGCGAGCCCCCTCCTCCTCCCTAAATGTATGAGGTACTCCAGAAAAAAATCTCCAAGTTTCAATCAAATCGGTTAACAATAAGACGTACCACATTGGCACAGACATTCCCATAAGATTACGTGGAGAAATTTTTGATAGGATAGAAATGATTTAAACAAACAAATTCTTCATACAATTGTATTAATTGTACAAATGTAAAGTGATTAAAAATATGTCACTTGTCGGATTGCAACAATTTATGACAAAAAAATTGTTCATATGTGTCAATTTTACGCGAAAATTGTAAGTTTTTCATTTTTGGGGCATCATGTGCAATTTGGAGGAGGGCCACATTTCAAATTAATCAAGAAATACTTATTCGTTGAAGGCTCCTAAAAAATGCTGATAATCTTCATCATTCTCATTTTAAACCATGAATCGTGAATCACATTTTTCCGAAAACAAACATTTTTGCATGTTAGTCTTATGGGAATTTCGGGTTCAATGTGGTATGTCTTAATAATTAATATCAACCGATTTAGCTGAAACTTAGGGGAATTTTTTTGCCAGGAACCTCACGAATTGGGGGCGGGGCTTTGCCTTTTTCTCAAGAGTCGATTCCTTGGACCACCCTATTACGCCACCCTTTGAACAATGCAAGATAGTCTGAGATGTTGCTCAGGTCATGTAGTCTTTAAAGTAATAATCTAGAGTGTAGTATTTGCAGGGTGAATGCAACGTAAGTCGTAAGCGATTCGCCTCACTCGAAAGGAACGACGTCGAATCAAAAGTTTAAGATCCCAAATTGTAGTGCCTAGACGTTCCATGAAAGTTTCATTATACACTATAACGTACGGGAAATTCACTCTAACTCATTCGACTGTATATTTTTGACTCTTGTACGAAACAGAAAAAGAAGGAACTTCGGAACTATTTATTTGTAACTTCATCACCTTGTGTCTCACAATCTGGTCTCGAGTAAATATCGAGGAAAATCTATAGGTTGAACATGTTGTATATAATCTTAATTTGTTAAATATTCTTCGCTAGGCGAATTCGTCATTGATGTACGAAGTTTATGTAAAGGCTGTGTAACCATACTGTCTTATCTTCCATGCACCTTTTGTTACACTCAAAATAATTTTGTTAAAACGCAAACCGCGCTAATGTAACGATACATCTTCCACTGAGCTTATTTTTTTAGATTCCTGTTAGTAGTGAAATCAGTTGCTAGCGAAATGCTCGCTTCTCAATTAAATCTCAAGTTGTACTCTTACTGCGCCAAAGTTCAAAACTCCGAGGAATGTCGATTCTTGCATTTGCAATTTCGTCGATTGTAAGAGGGAAATTAGTTGAGCTGAGTAATTTGAGTTACCGCTTTGCGGCTGTGTACAGTCTTTAAAATAGAATATTTTTATGTCCTTTTTGTTTCTTAAAATATTCGTGTCGAATATTTATTGCGTACATTACATATATATATATACCTATGAAGGGTTTTTGTATATAAGCAGAAAACAAATTCAGTGAATTTTTTTAAGATAGAAATAAATTTTTTTTTTAAGTACAGACGTTTAAAATTGAAAGATATTTTAAAGACTGTTCACGTGACACAATTAATCTTCCAATTATTGTAAGGCGGAAGGGTTTGCAAAAAAGGTGTTTTATAGTTTTGCTGAAAAGATGGCTTAATTTCTTGATTCCATAGGACCTCTGTGTACACAGCTCTCGAAGAAAATCTTCTATCTTTAAACCAGGACGCCAAAAATGTCTGTTTATTGTATTTTGTCGAATTTTTATTTTATTTTTGTATTACATTGTGTATAATATTGATAAATCAAAGAGCCATGTAAAATTTGGTGTCAAACACGAACAAGTTGGTAGCTAATGTCACAGTTTTTCATGATCTTTACTTAGTTTGTAACGATTTAAACGTGAAGAACACGCAATCGATAAGGAATTTTCAAACCCATACTTCATACCTTACAATGTACTGTATATTATTATATCTATTATTGTCAGTGATAAGAAAAATGTTTTAAAGAGCCTATATTGTACAGAATTCGAGTAACACAAATTTGTTTAATTTTTAATTGTTTCTTACGATTAACGATACCGCTAATAATAACCATGAGAAATCATAGTTACGATAATAATAAATTTAATATTATATATATATATATATATATATATATATATATAGTTTTATTATAAAGCAAATGAGTAATATGATTTTTAGTTACTGTACATAGTGTACAAGAGGAAGCTGGTCTTGTAAGATAAGGTGTTTTAATGTGCACATAGCCGCGTCATTGTCAATAATCATATTACTACGATTAATAATAATTACAATTTTTTAAACCCTGTCTTTTTCTTTATCCATCTTCCTAATCGAAAAGAACCACAGAAATTAATTTTACTCAAAATTACAAATTGAACACTGTTTTCAATAATTTGTATCATTTCTAAACAAAAATAAGAAAATTTTATAGACAATGGAATATACTTTTCGGAAATAGACATTCTTTCTTGTAACAAATTGAAATGTTTCAATTCGAAATCATTTATTAAAAATATTTCATTTTCACACTTGAAGTCATCAACATTAAAATATTATTCAATTATAAATATGTAGTTAGGTTTGCATTTTTTAATTCTTTAATAAAAACTGCTGCAATTTTAAACGAATTAAATTTTTAATCAATTTTAAACACTACTATTTCAATCTGATGTAAAATTATTCAGTTTTTTACGCTTGAAACTTGAAATCAGTTTTGAAATAGGTATCTATCATAAAAATGCGTTCAGTATTTTTAACGAGGAATTGATCAGAGTTAACCGCTAGCTGCAATTTTGATGTACACCTGAATTGATCCACCTGATTTCAAAAGAATATAAATAATTTAAAAGAACTCAAGGGAAATTCAAAGGGATGCAAGTGAATTGAAAAGAATTTAGGTGAATTAAAAATATTCAAGTAGATTAAAAAAATCAAGAAAACTAATAAAAATTCAAAACAATCCAAAGAATTCAATAAAATTTAACTATGATTACATAATCATTACTATCCAGCAGCCACATTAGGTAATATTTTCATTAGAAAAAAAAAAAACTAACAGTAGTGTTATATACCGAAGTGGAAAAGTGGCTTTGCGAGAGGCCTGGAGTTAAGATTTTATTATAAATTATATTAACATAGCATGCACTCGGATAAATTTCCGATAATTTAGGCCCAGAACGAGCCTCCTGGATTGAAAAAAGTGGCACTGGTGCACTTTGGAAGTTAGAACTTCGAAAAACCGCTTTTCGAGAAAAAGGCATTTAAAGTTGGCGAGACAGTGGCATTCGCACGCGTGTTATATTTTTTCTTCAAACGTAAAATTTACCGAATTCCGGTCACTTTCGGGCGACTTCCCATCGAAAATCCAAAATCGGTACTTTCGACCTTAATATTATTCACAAAAATGCAAATATCTCCTAAAATACAATTGACGAAGTGGGACCCTTCTTTCTTTACATGTACATTGTACATACCTATATGAATGATAAATTAAGTATTAATAATCACAACAATATTGTCCAATTTTGCAGAGCGACTACTTTATTCTAATCACACAATAATTATTTTTATAATTTATTAGAAATTCAAATTTATTAAATCTATATATATAAGTTTTCTTTTCCTCCGATTTCAATTTAAGAAAATTAAAGAATAATTTTCATGGACATACTTATTTCAATAATATAATACAAAACTACCTTTGAAGGGCATAAAGTTCAAACTAAAACTTTTATTTTCATTTATAATATATTAAACTTCAAGTTTATAATAATTTGCATGATGTGTTTTATTTTGTTTGTCAAAAAATGTGTAACACAGTAAATCTTTGAATGCAAGTGTGGATGGTTAAGAAAAAGAAATGTAAACTAAGTTCAATTTTTAAGGCCGTTGGGCTGAAAATTAAATAAATATCATATTATTATTAAACTTCAAAAATTGTAAAGAATAAGGAATTACCAAAGAAAGTACTATAATTCTAATTCTAAAATACAAAAATTGATTCAAGTTTTCGATTTAGGTACTATTAGGTATAAAAATAATATTTTTAATTTTGATTTACTGAATTAATTTGTGGATGCATGTAGTATATCTAAGAAAAAAGACAAATTTAGTCACAATATTCCTTTGTTAATAATTATAAATATAATTTCTTCATAGCTACATGTGTATAATACAGAAAAATGTTGATCATCGGTTGTCAGGAGAAATTTTTATGACATCTTTAATCGGTATTTAAGTTATCCATGTCAACAAAAAGAACACAACTCGCACATCCCTTTATTATTTGCTCGTTTCTAGTTTGCAAATAAATAATGCTCAGCTCGAATTACTTTTTTGTTCGTTATTCTAGAACAGAATCGATGATCAAAAATGGGCTTCGAGTCTAAACCGAAAAGTCATCGAAGGAAAGAGAGCAGCAGTAGGTATTTTGAAACCCAAAAGAGGCAACAACCAAGTACTTCAACTCTTACAGCCTCAGACCTATCAATATTTTTAAACTAATCTACATTCTATATGACTTAAATTTAAAAAAATATTTATAAAAATAATAATGGAAAATATGAATAATAAATTATCAAATAGCATAATCTTATCTTGTATTCTAAAATCGGCATTAAATAGCAAAATTTTCTCAAAAATAAATAACTGAGACTGATAATATTAATGATACAATAACTCATGCAAAAAACTAACATCGATCTCTTGCCTCCGATAACAAGCCATAAGTTTTAAATTATTAAGTTATTAAGATTTTAGGTCTCTTCGAAAGGAGCAAATGTACAAAAAAAATGGTTACTCCTGACAAAAATTCAACTTAAAAATTTCTACATTCCAAACCGAAAAAAGCTCTTCTTTCGCATCGGCAAGTACTTAGTAACCTGTGTAGACGCTCTGAAAAATCCGAATTTGGCTCGGAATTTCTCGTAACATATATGCAATAAATACAAACAGTTTATGCTAAAGATAAGTAATACAAGGATATTGCGAATCATGTTTCGAGACACTGAGTCAGTTGGCAGTCGTTCAACTGGCCTCATATCGTTTTTTTTTGTTTCTTTTTTCCTTTTTAGTCAAAAAAGTGGCACAGATGGCACTATAGATTTCCGTCTCTGCAGGCGTCGACTTTTACATTAAAAGAGAATCGTAGAATCATGGTAACCCTTTGAAAACTGAACTCCTCAAGCGGAATATGATTGACGATTGCCGCAATCGAGTGCTCCTAAATGCAGGAGTAAAACCGATTTCTCGATGATCTAACGTTTAGACATGTTTGAAAAAATTCCTAAAAAAAGAAATTGGATTTTGCGTGAATTATACCTTTATTTTCTCTTACTCACATCAAATTTCTTTTATCAGGGATTATTCTGCACGTTTCGTAAACGTGATGGCGCCTCGTCCTAACTTTTCTCACAACTGTGCGGTCACGTTGATCTCTTATCTTAAGTTATGTACAAGACGTTTCTCGTTTCCTCTCTGTTTTTCTGGTCGATCGATAAAGAGAGGATCCAAGTGGGAAGAGAGCGGAAGATAGGAAGAAACTCGAATAGAGCAGGTGTAATGGAAAGAAATAATTATCGCCATGTGGTAGTTAATTTCTAAAAGCCATCCGAAAAAATTCAAATCGGCCAAACACGAATAACGAGAAGTCAAATAAAAAAAATCAGGATCACTATTAATAACTGACCGTGATGCTTCGATTTACGGCATTATCAGTATTTTTTCGACACTCTTGTATAATGACAAACTATTTAGACAGAAAGAGTTCGACTTTATGAGAGAGAGAGAGAGAGAGAGAGAGGAAGACTTGAGTGCCAGAAAACGAAACGATCGTGACAATCTGTTCCGGTGCCTGGTTCCGACACAATTCAAAAATAGCTAACTCTTTTTATACGCGATTATTACCTAGCTTAGTGTTTAGAATTCCTAGAGGTAAACGCGTGATCAGAAGAGAATCATTTTGAGTCTAAGTATATCTTCAATGCTTTCTCTCGTCGTGGACTACTATAACTCGGCGTTGTTCCTAGAGACAGTAGGCGTGAGTTTTCCTTGTTGGTGAATTCTCGTTTTTCCTCTGGATTCAGTTGCTTTAAAATCTCCCTCGAATCCCTGCAATTCATGAACACAATTTTTAATTTAGGAGGAGTATGCAGCACTTCGAGATCATAATAATACCTGGGGAAAAAGTTGTAAATACATTTGTAAAAAATACAAAAAAGAGTTGAGATGATTAGAGGGACCCGACCGAAACTTTCGTTCCATTTCGTTATTGATAGAAAAAAAACAGATGAAAACAGATAATATCTGAAATTACATTAATGATTGGATCAAAATTATTTTCTTAACTGGCAGTAACGAAATGGAACGAAACTTTCGGTCGGGTTCGTAGAAGATTAATTATTTCGCGAAAATTTCAAAATACTTCATATATTGCGCTTCTAATTACAAATTACGTTAAGTCTCTAAAAACCAACACATTTCTCATTGTAAAAACAGCCAATTTTTCAGACATAACCTATACTAATTCCAATACAAATGAACATGAAACACCTTTTCACTAGCAGAAAGTCATAAATATACACTAAAACATTTCCACAATTGCTCTTTACTTCTATAAATTCAATTAAATATGATTATTGAAGTTTTCATTGACACGACAAAGTCATGGTTAGGTTTAGAAATTGAGCGGAAGTTGGAAGCAATTTGACTCCATTTTTGGTGTGTTATCATGTTCGTACTCATGTTGGCATTCAAGATATTCAATGAGTTGGTTAAAGAAGTATTCTTTAGAGTCAATGTCATTAATAGAGGACCTTTTATCTTCAAAAAGGGACTTCCGCAAGGATGTATTTCAAGCCCTACTTTATACACAATCTATAACTTGGGGCTGCATAGAGTAATATATAGCCTTTGTAAAATTTTGGAATATGCTGATATAGCTCTTCACGCTACCAGTAACACTCTATCAGAATGCATCGAAATCCTTCAGCAAAGTTTGAGTCGTTTAAACATCTATCTTAAGAAAAGGGGCCTCTCAATCTCACCCTCGAAATCCAAATTGATTATCTTCTCATCTGTTTCTGGGAATAATTTTCAGCAGTACCCTTTCGTGGGATGCTCAATTCACTAAACTCAGGCCAGCATTGCTAACGACCAAGATAAAAAATCGGGAGCTTTTTATCAGGAGACTTGACAAAACATCAGAAGATTTATAAAAATTGATGAATCATTATTGAAATAATTAAAATACTATTAAATAATATAATTTCAATTTATGCTCTGGTCTGCTGGCCACTCATATAGGCGACCTTGAAGTATTATAAGTCTGATCCCGCTCGGAGTATACGCTAGATGGCGCAGAGCTGCTTCCCCTCCCCACACCCCGCAAAACACTTTCATGAAAAAAGCAATGAAAAAACAAATAGGTATACATAAATAATTATTCTAATAATTATTTATGATTTTCTGTTTGTTTTTTATTGCTTTCTTCATCTTATTTACTTTTTCAAGTTAATTATCTGAAAAATATCTGGAAGTAATGTGACGTCATTGATTATCTTATCTTAGGGATCGGAGTATACGCTAGATGGCGTCTATGATCCTTTATTTAGAAAGCATTGAGTCTCCACGGCCTGTGTAGAAGCAAGAAAAACCGATCTAGCAGCGCGTTCACAAGGCGGTAACGGCTACTTTTTCTATTAAAATGATAAAACCGCAGATTACCCAGAGAATCGCAGTCGGTAATAATTATCGCAATATATAAATAAAAACTAACAATTTTCGTTATAAACATGCATCCTGAAATTATTTTTTTCAGAAATACAGAGATAAAATACTATTTATGAAGTTATTTACTAAGTTCACAAGTCATTTATAAATAATTCATAAATTTACTAAGTTTAGATAACTATTTATTGCTCACTTCATAAGTCACTTTCCTTTATAAATAAATAAATTCACCAACCTTGTGAAATTATTCATTTACGAATACACAAGTCTTTGTTCTTTACGAACAAATAAATAAATAAATTTACCAACTTTGCGAAATTTTTAATTTCGAAATCCACAAGTTCATTCCTTATAAGCAAATAAATTGCCTAAGTTGTCAAATTATTTTTTGCTAACTTCACAATTCACTCTCCTTTATAAATGAATAAATTTACTAACCATATGAAATTATTCATTTTTAAACACACAAGTCCATTTTTTTAAACAAATGAATTCCCTAAGTTGTCAAATTATTTATTGCTAACTTCACAATTTACTTTCCTTTATAAATAAATGAATGTACAAACCTTATGGAATTATTTATTTATAAATTCACAAGTCTCTTTCTCGTAAATAAACAAAAAAATTCTTCAAGTTTTCAAAGGATTTCGCAAAGTTGGTAAATTAATTTATTTGTAAAGGAAATAGGCTTGTGAATCTATAAATAAATAATATGAAAACTTGGGGAATTTTTTTATTTATTTACAAGAAAGAGACTTGTGAATTTGGAAATAATTTCGCAAAGTTCGTGAATTTATTTATTTATTTATTCATGAAGGACAGAGACTTGTGAATTTATAAACAAATAATGTCACAAGGTTGGTCAATTTATTTATTTATTAAACGGAAGTGACTTGTGAAGTTAGCAATAAATAATTTGACAACTTAGGAAATTTATTTGTTCATGAGAAATGGACTTGTGAATTTGGAAATAAATAATTTCGCAAAGTTGGTAAATTTATTGATTCATTTATTCATAAGGAACACAGACTTGGGTATTTATAAATAAATAATTTCACAAGGTTGGTAAATATATGCATTTATAAATGACTTGTGAACTTAGTAAATAACTTTATAAATAGTATTTTATCTTTGTATTTCAGCAAAAAATAATTTCGGGATGCATGTTTATAACGAAAATTCAAAAATTGTAAGTATTTATTTATAATTATTTCGATGATTAGTTTTGAGGAAGAAGATAAATTACCGACCGCGATTCTCTGGGTAATCTGCGATTTCATCATTTTAGTACAGAAAGTACCCTCTACCGCCTTGTGAACGCGCTGCTACCTCGGTATCTCTTGCTTCTTCATCAGTCATCTTCCGTCGCGTAGTTCTCAAAAAATTTGGAAGTATTTTTCACTTTTGTTTCGCATTGAATCGCGAAACTCGCTTCATAATTGTGAAGTTTAGTTTGTGGAAGGATGCTATGCAGAGCGTTTTTTTTTATTAAGTGTCGGTGTAGTGTCTGTAAAATATGACTGAAGTCAAGTGTGTTTGACACTCGCCATCTCTTTTTCGGGATTTGTCTGCTCGGTGTTGATTTCACCTTTCAGAAAATGAATATTTTCTATTAAAATACTCATTTTCTCATTAAAAAAAGGCGATGTATTTCACGTTATATGGATTGCAGGATTTCATCAGACCTCGAATACTTGGTGCGTTTTGTCTATTTATCCTACACTCTACTTTCGAAAATAAATATGTCGTCAGAGCCATGTTCATAATTGGGGGCAACCAAAAAAATTTATAAATCCCCTTTATCCAACGTCTGTTATTTAAATTATACTGTAATCCGCTTTTAGGAAAGTTAAATTCACATTATTCCACAGAATCATCCACAGTTGAAATTATTTCAGAAATGGATGATTCTGTGTCATCTGATTAGGAATCATGGGAACTTAACATTTCTAAAAGCGGATTACAGTATAAAGTAGATTAAATGTGGCATAAGCCCTGGCAGAGTATTTTATAATCAGCACTGTGATTTAAGTCTGTGATTACAATGATCTCGTTCAATATTTATATAAATTATGAATATAAGTATTCACTAAATAAATTAAAATTTGGTATATTTTAAGTCAATTGAAGTGTTATTATTTCTTTTTAAGCCTGACTCCCGTATTACCCGTCTAAACGGCAAGTCGTTCCGGCTTGGCATAATACACGCTTGGAAAATCAGTCGCGTGCTTAAAGTTTAGCGTTCACAGTTTTCTACCTATTCATTCATTTCAAAAAAGCCTTTATAGAATACTTCTTTATAGCTTTTTGAACAAGTTCTCCATGGGAAGTTTTTGTTTGCTCAAACTTTTCTCGATAAACGAAACGCTCAAACATTTTGTGAAACGAATTATGCAATAGCTTAGAAATTAATCTGTTATATTATTATAAATAAAAATTTTAAGTTTAATCTCTAACTTTCATAATAAGAATACTATGAGGAATATTGTCTCTAAATTTCATAAAGAAATTTTAAAAATTGTGGATTTGAATACGTGTTGACAAAAATTGAATTAAAAATTGACTTTTAAACAAACTCGTTTTTTGCGAATTGTTGAAAAACTAAAGAAGAAACCATTTTCTTGTAGAGAGAAAAAAGATTCGGGATGTAATTCTTTACGATAATGTATGTCTTAAAATTCAAAATTTCCAGTTTGGATTTTTGGTCGCCAGGGGTCAATTACGCCGCGCTATAATGAACCAAGTGGGCAAAAAAACGGAAGACGCCTTTACGACATCCTTACGACATTTTTACGGCGTCGCAAAGACGTCCTATGTCCGTGTCGTGAAGATATCTTGAAGTCATCTCTAAGACATTTTAATTCCGCAAAGATATCTTTACGTCATCTTTACGACACGGACATACGACGTCAAAGATTTCATAGAGATGTCGTAAAGACGTCCCTTAATTTTTGTTCACTGGGAATCTACGTCTTGTTCTTGCATGGGGACGCTCAATTAATGGACTTTCCCTAAGAAGTTATTTCTAGGCACTTGTAAAAAGGATTCGATTCACACCTTATTATAATGATTGAAAATGTGTATTCTCTAATTAAGAAGACCAAACCTTATAATAGATTTTGTTGATTCGGGGCCAGTAGTAATTTCCCACTTTGGTTTTGTTGCGTAATAATATTATACCACTTGGAGTCAGTCCCAAAAAGTACTCGACGTTGTCCTCACCCTGAAAAGGAAACGGAATTTTTAACTCGTTAAGGTTTGACGCGTGATGTGATAGGTGTAGAGGTTCTTATAACGAGTTTGGCACGTACCAAAACTGGATGTAAGTCGACACCGTACATTTCGAGCCATTTTACTTTATCCAAGTAATTAAGCTCTGCCGCCGATGGTAACTGTCCTCTAAAAAATGATGAATGTTAGAAAAAGTGGAATAATAATCAAATTTCCTGATTGAAGATTGAAATATATAATTAATATATATATAACCAGAGTTGCCACAGAGTAATGCACTTGAAAACAGTGGAAAAAGTGACTATTTTAAGGTAAAAAGTAGCTAAAAGAGGCTAATTTTGAACAAAATTAATGCGGTTAATGCGGCGCACACTAATTTATAAAAATTGAGTGATTTTTAACGAGAGGGGTTAACTGTAATGTTTGTATTTATGTGTACTATTTTGTACAGTGAAAGAATTTGCTTAATAAGGCTAATTATTTAATTTTTATTATGAAAAGTTATTTTTGAGTGCGTTATGCATGTATTTTTAAGGTGACCAAAAAGTCCTAAAAAAACAGTATTTGACTTTTAATTTCTGTAATTTTTCGTAGAATGTGCTCTTTTTAATATTTTGAATGCTCTAGTATTTTAATTACAGTTAAGGACAATTAATTTTTGCATAAAAAAAGTGTTTTCATACACGATACACGTGCGAATAATGCGGTGCATTCGGTATTGAAACCGTAAGTTATTTTTCTCAGGCTTATATCAAATAATTATTAAATTAAAAGATTCTTATACTAGCATATTTCCACTATTCTAGTTTAAGTTATTTCACATTGATAATCGCGTTTCAAATTCCCTTCACGGATTTTCAGGTTAGGTTCGTTGTGGCATATATAGGTCGAAAGCGTCGAAAGTAAATATTTGATTATTAATTTATTAATTAATTGTGAATACATCCATGCATATTCTTCCGAATATTAAAAGTCTTTTATGTGAAGTAGATTTAGATATTCCAAGAATATTGTAAAAAATTATCCCTGTTAAAGTATCTTCACTGGTGTTGAGGTTACGTTCACTCTGATGAGCCTCATGAACACTCATGAATGAAACTTATTTGGATTTATAACTTTTGTTCTAGATGGTTGTTTATAAACGAAAAACGCAAAATGGGAAATGGTCACCGCAAGACTTGGCCTCTGCTATCAAAGAAGTCAAAAAGGGACGTTCAATTCGTGCTACTGTCACACTCTTCAGTATTCACCGAAAGCACTCTCAGAAGGAGATTGAAAAACAAGAAAATTACTCCACCTCGAGCTGGAAGAAAAAGTTGCTTTACTCCAAAAGGAGAAAATTTTTTGGCAGATTATCTCATTGAATTAAGTCACAAGTTTTATGGTCTGACTAGTGTAAAGCTTCAAGTAGCATTTGAACTTACTGTAAGTAAGTACAATGTGATGCGTTCAATGCTCTTTACTTTCAATGAAAATGTAAAGTGTCTTTCTCCAAATTAATTCTTAAAATAAATTATTCATTCATCACATTAAATATGCTAGACTTTTCTGAGTGTTAAAAATAATTTTCCCGATCTAAAATGACATGATATATAACGTGAAATTTGTTGCTCAATTTATAAATCTTAATTTAAACCCGTCATTTCACCGAAATTAATTTTACCAATCTCAGTAAATAACTCTTACTTTGCTTTCATAAATTGTACTCAGAGCGCGCCACATGAGCCAACCAGGTAGGATAACTTAGCGCACGCACACTTTTCGGAAATCGTGATAATTAACTACTTTAATGGACTTGAATTCAATTATTGTCATAAACATAGAGTATATAAGATATTGATCTAAGTGTTCTATATTATTTTACTACAATTTTCCTTATATTTAATTCTTAATGGTGTTGTTTATATCATGTGCGCCACATGACCAGCTGCTCCCCTAAATTTTTCTCGCTGAACAGCTTTGGCCCCTGGACACTTTTCGAACAAGTTCCGAATTTTTATATTCAAAGTACATATTCTTATAGGAAATTGAATTGCACATCTTTTTGCGATGAACAAAAAAGTTGTAGGTTTTGCCGTTTTCGATGTAAACCCAAAAAACCCGTTTTTTAGAAAACAAATTTTTTTGATCTATTTTCACTTCAACTCGCTATAACTCAGCCAATTCTCAGAATTTCTGGATGAAATTCACAGAAAATATACTTTAAGATGTTCTGCGACTGATAGAAAAAGTAACTAAGGAACATTTTTTGTTTAAACAGAAGATATACAATTTTACCTGAGATATTGCATAAATCCTGCATTCATATCTTCAAACTTATGGGGAGTCGAGCGAATTTTGAGCAACAAAAAACTTCCAGCGGAAATGTTGTTCAGAAAGATAAAAATATGTTTTCTAGGAAAAGAATTGTTTAAAATAAATCATCATTAAAAAGTTATGAAAGTTTCATTTCGGCCACGTGGCCCGTTTCTTCTCGCGCATGTGTCAGCTCCAGGCGTTCACGTGGAAATGCAACTTCGCTCGAGACGATGTATTATTTATTAGTTAGAATTCAATCAACTAAATTATTTTTTGTAAATTATATTTTTGTTAATTCTTTTCTCACTGATAGGGCGTATAGGGTTAAAAGAATGAGTAATAAAAAGAACCAAACGCAGTTATATATAGTGCATTGTGTTTCATGTTTTATTTCATCTCGATGTTTGTAAACATACTGATACATCTTAAGTTTTCATTTTTTTTCTAAAATGCAATTTTGCAAAAGACCATTTGTGTTTTGTCATTGAGTGTTTGACATCGTTTCAGTAAATTATACTAGTTTACCCGGAAAATGTACCAGGAGAAAAAAGGTTTTCTACACTAATTGTCGGTCGCTGAAAAAGAAAATGACATTCATTTATTTTTTCAAAGAAGCGTTTTCAAAATATATTATATATATTTCCCGCTGGAACTTTTTTGTTGCTTAGAATTTACTCGACTCCCCATGAGTTTGAAGATATGAATGCAGGATTTATGCAATGTCTCAAATAAAAATCCAAAACTTTTGTTTAAACGAAAATGTTCATACGTTGTTTGATTTATCAATCATAAAACATCATAAAGAATATTTTTCAAGAATTTCATAAGAAAAATCCGAGAATTGGCTGAATTACGGCGAATTGAAGACAAAAAATACAAAAAAATGTTATTTTCTAAAAAATGTTTTTTTTTATAAAGTTTATTTCACAAATGGAACTTTTATGCTCACAGAAAAAATGTAGGAAATTAAATTTCCAAAAAGAATATGTACTTTCAAAATTAAAACGCGAAACTTGTTTTAAAAGTCTCTGAAAAGACTCCAGTGGCCAACTACGTTTAGTGCGAAAAATTTGTAGGCGGTTATAGAATCCGCGCCGTCAATTTCGATTCCATTACACATTTATTTTATCGACTTGATTTTACAAGATAAGATCAAATTGTATTGCTAAATTCGGGGTAAATACCAAGGTCACGATTGCTATAATTAATTTTGCAAGTAATGTTCCGAGAAATAGTATAATTAATTTTATTACAAGCTAAATAAGGGTCATTCCATTTTATTTCGCCGAAGTCGGTAGCGGACTAATTTTTGAAAATGTTGATACTTACTATAATAAAACTCAATGTTTCCTGAACTTATTCATAACATTAATTTAATAAATTACTCAATTCTTCATCAAAACTTTAATTTACAAAATGCAAAGGTACAGAAAAATGTCACAATTATGCACTGAAAAAAAAAGTTTTTGAATCAAAGAAAATTTATTTAATACAAAGAAACAATACTGTATACGTCCAATCATGTATTTCTTCAATCCAGAGAAATCGTTTAATTGTATAAAAAATAAGAAATCATTAAAGGAAATAATAAATTATTTCAGCCAGTGAAATATTAATTAAGCGAATGGACGATGTCATTAAGTGAATGAAATTAGAGACTTGTATTTAAAAATTAGGCAGTTGATATGATCTTATGTAACTTCAATCATAAGAAATATTATCTTCATTAAAAGTAATATCGATCGGTTGAAGTAAATGTTTTTTAATTGAAGGATTTGATTTCTCGTTTCAAAGAAGCGTACTGTAAACTTTAATGAATATTTCCTGGCACCAAAGAAATACCAGTTGCCAAGAATAGAAGTGGTTTTAGTTCGAATTAATGATAGTACTATTTCAAAAAAATATTCAACAATTTCTGTAAAACATTAATCGAGTGTAAGAACGGTATTATTGATCGAAGCAAATTCTTATTCCTTGAAAAGAAAAAAAAGAAAAAAGAAAGATTCATACAAAGGAACGTTTGATAAAATCAAAAAAATATTCCCTTCATACAAAGAAATATGTAGTTGACTTCAATACAAGTTTCTTGGTTCAAAAGATACATTGCAGTGTTCGAAAATAACGCAGTTCAAATTTTTATGCATATTTCCTTGAAGGAAATAAGTATTGATTGATAATAACCCGCCAATTTTTACGTCAAAGATATAATTCATTGATTTTCAAAACCAGTTATGACGAGGAATCAATATTTCTTTGATTTAAGGAAACAGTTCTATTTAAGACATAAGTACTCAAGTCAAATATTTGTCTTCTATCACAATCATAATCAAATATTTCTTTGGAAGATAGAAATATCACTTTACTACAAAATTACTATTCTTTGAATTCGATACGAAATTCATTACTTTTAATAAATATCTCCTCGTATTTTAAACTAAATTTCTTTGATTCTCTCCTTGCATGTCATATATTTATTTAGAGTGATATATTGTATAATACCCAGAAACACATAGTAACTTCATTGAATAGGTAGGTCCAAAAAAATGTTAGAATCGAAAATGGTTTATCACTGAAGAATTTAATTTTGTTTCCAGTGTAACCTGTTGACAATTTAAGATTTATCGATTAACATTCTATAAGGTTTCGCAGATCCTTATAGAATTGACATAGAATTTGAATTAACGCAGGTTAACACGAAAACAACATTATATTCTTCAGTTCTAGGCAATTTCTGATTTCTAACTTTTTTTTCAACCCACCTTAGCATTCAATCAAGTTATTATGTGTTCCTGGGAATTATACAATATATCAATTTAAATAAGTATATCATGCTCTTGTACATGTGCATTATAGAATAGAGAAAAACTCAAATTCTACAATGCAAAACTGAACTGAATCAAATCACACGTGTTTAACAGTCCTTAAACTGTACAAGTAACTTCACTGGGGGATCATGAACAGAAATTGGGTTTCAACAACAACTAACACATAACCATTTTTCAGCACATTGATAGCCTTATTTGAAACGTTGTGTTTAGTTTTATAAAATTAAAACTTATCTCGTAAGCTTCATTTTTTCTCAGATTTCAAGAGATCTAAATTTTTTAAAAAGATTTCAGTTATTTAGAATATTCCTATTTTTATAAAAAAGAAACACTGTTTCAGAACTTGAAGTTCTCAAAATTATGATTTGCTTTCTAAAATATTTAGTTTGTTTATTTTAATTATGGTATATTGTAGCTTTAATTTATAAGAAAGGATTCGTTAATCTAATAGAAAAACATCCTATTCAATTCACAATTTAATGAATCCGAGAATACATCGTTTTTACTTGTCAATAATAAATTATGATTGAAGCTATAAAAGTACATTTTGAGTAGAAAGTTGAAATTTTTCGAAATTATAATAATAATTGCAACTTTTTTTGCAGAAATACGAAAATTTTCGTTTTGAAATTCGACACTGGAGGTTTCGTTCATTTTCACGGATGAATAATTCGCAGAGAGAAAAATGAAAAAATTTAGGATTTACAGTATACGCGCAGAATGATTTTTATTCTTGGCTTAAAATGACCGAGGGGCATCCCCGAAATACTCACGCAAGAAAAACTGGATGTGCAAGCATTTTTGAGTTGAACTTACACTCAACTCTCGAGTAAGTGCGGGTGTCGGGCATTGCTTACTTTGACCGTGAGACTCTTCCAAGAATTTCTACGATGAAAACAGTCACGGCCGTATGAACCATTTCCAGTAGGAATACATAATATTAATTAACTGTATTTTGTACAAATGTAAATTTTTGTTATAAAGGATGGACCTTTTTTAATAATGAAGACTAATTAATAAAAAGAGGATTTTTCGCGCGTATTTGAAAATAAATGCGAAATATGTACGCGAGTGTGCGAGCTGCCCGCTATGTCGATACGGTATTGCGTGATTGCCTCAAGGACGCCGCGCGTCTTCCCCTGTCCCCCGGATTCCCTCGTCATAGTGTGCGAGCTGGCAGAATTCTAGGGACGCAGTAAGCCGAGGCGCAGTATATCGAGAGTTGAGTGTAATCGAGGCTAGCCGTGAACGTGTGAATCAGGTCCTCATTTCATCTCACTAAAAATTGCAGTTTCAAATATTTAGCTAACTTCAACTTAGTCATTACCTCGTTTTACTAAACTTCACAATAGTAATTTTTTGGGCTACTTTGAAAATTGATATTTCGGTAGAAAAAAGCTTGGGATCTAAGCAAAATTTTCAGGGGGATAGAAAATTAGGACCTGATTTACATATACACTGTAAATCCTGGAAATTAGTGCTGCAACTATGAAAAGTCTGTCCAAAAATAAACCTTACGAGGTAAGTTCAAATTTAAAAAATTGAACGCAACGATTTTAACAAGGCTTTAAATGTCCGTTTATAAAGTACGTTATCAATTTTGGGTTATTTTTGACCCCCCGCCCCCATGTAACGTAGCCGTTGGTTAAGCACGTATTTCACCTTTATTCTGCATTTTTTTGCGTTTCTAGTGAGTTTAGTTGCCAATATGCCTTCAGTAATGGTTCATGAATAATTAAAAATATTAACATATCAGTCCTCACAGCCCAAAATAACAAAAGAGATGAATTTTCAACAAGAAAAAATTAATTTTTAACCAAACAGGTTCAATAATAACCAATAAGTTGAACTCTCAAGCAAAAGAGACGAATTTTCAACTAAATAGTTGAACTCTCAAACAAATAGTCAAGTTTTGAAGTCAAAAAGACGAAATTTATCGAAAAAAGTTGAATTTCAACAAACAAAGATGAATTTGCAACCAAGAAAGATGACTTTTCTGCTTTAAAAGATGAATTTTCAATAAAAAAGGACGAACTTTTAACAAAACAGTTGAATTTGCGATTAAAAAAGATGACTTTAACAAAATGGTTGAATCTTCAACAAAATAATTAAATTTTAACCAAATAGTTGAATTGTCAACCTACAAAGATGCATCTTCAACCAAATGGTCGAATTTGCATAAAAAAGTTGAATTTTCGACCAAAAAAGATGACTTTAACAAATTAGTTGAAGTTTCAAAAAAAAAAAGTTGAATTTTCAACAAAATAGACGAATTTCCAACCAACATGAATTTTGTACAAATAGTTGAATTTTTAACTCATAAATGATAGATTTTCAACCAAAAATGAAAAAGTTGAATCTTTAGATAAAAAATTATTTTTTAATCAAATAAACAACGAACTTTCAACAAAATAGTTGGATTGTCAGACAAAGAGGTGCACCTCAAAAGAAAGAATTCTTAACA
>JAUMHM010000083.1:48186507-48198965 GCA_032362435.1 Melikaiella ostensackeni
TTTTCTCCCGCTCTCAACAAAATTTGAGCTCATTTTAGCTCACACGACTTAACTCCAAGGCATTGAAAATTACAATTTTGAATAAAATTTTATTTTTTCAACTGAAAAAAAGGTGCAAAGGTGACAAGTTTTACAATAGGTGACAAAAGGTGAATATGTGACACTCTGTGATGACTGATGGTGATATAAAGTATGTAATGCAATAAAAAAGTCATATATAAAAATGTTGTGGCTTACGACCTTATGCAACTAGATAGACGAAATGTTACAATTGCACATTTCAAACTCAATCATTACGTCACACTCAGTCGATATTGTCAAATATAGTAAAACGATGTCATATGGTGGAATCTATAAACCATTATTAATATAGAGTTTCGGTGAAATATTCAGCAATGCGACAGAAAAAATGTAATGTCCAAAATTTGAGATTTGGGTGACGTTAGAACCATGACTGCCATAATGCGCTTTTGCAGAACCGTGGGCACCTCAACCTCAAATTTTTGACATTATATTGCTTTCTGAGATGTTTAAAAATCATAAATAGACCAAAATAGACCAAATATCAATTCAATTGCAAAAATAATGTTTGTACTTGAAAAGCAGAAATATAGCATAATTTTCTCATCACTTACTGAAAACGATATTTCACCGAAACTCCATATAAATTAATGCCTTAGATTCCACCACATGACTTTGTCCTACTATATCTGACGTTAATCAAATGAATGTGACGCAATGATAGTATACTCTCTAGAATACTCTGTTAGGCTATTTCACTAACACTATATTTGCTGAAAAAGTTGACCATCTGCAGTGCATACCCAGCAAAAAAATGATGTTGGAATTGTCAAATAAAACCAGAAAGTAGACAGACTACATTTTTTTAGCTGAAATGTCTACCCGTAATGCGTTTTTTCCATTTTCGATTTGACGCTTATAATACTGGGTATGGAATGCATGTACATTCAACTGTTTCAGCAAAGGTAGTGTTAGTGAAATAGACTAATAGAATTTTAAAACGAACTTACTAAAAAATGCATAATTTCACGTAATAGCAAGTGATGTTTAAGGTATTACCAGTATAAATCCATACAAAGAGCTATCCATACGAAGAACAAACACAAACCCATTGAAGACGTTTCGACTACACGGCGATCGACTGAAAGCGTGTGAAAGTGTCTAACCTATTGGGCCTCTCTATTCTTTCGTACTTTCAGGGCTCTCCTTCATAAACGAAATGGCAACAAATTCTGAAATTTTCACAGAACCTCTATATTGTGGCCTTCTGTTTTCTCAGTTTAAAAAAAATCGTAAGAAAATTTTAGTCGCTAAGCTAAACTGTGTGGCACTTTCAATACCCTAGGACACGACTTACGTGCAAAAGGTGCTTGCTTCAATAATCTCAACTTTGGAATAGTCAAATTCCTTCTAACTGCACAGATCATTAGATAGCTCTTTAATGAATCTATGTATATTCCCAATTTTAAAAATTCCTAAGAACATTACTTCATGTTGATAATACCTTAAAGTGATTGGATAGGTCTTTTTACAAAAAAAAAAAAAAAATAGAAAAATTGCTGGTCAAAAAATAAATTCACCGCCATTGTCCGATTTCCCAATCCAGCGTTTGCCCTGATTAAATGTTACTTACATTTTTCATTATCTTCTGAGGGACACGGCGTACCTTTGAAGTAGTGATCCGATTCTTCGTCCGAGTCGGGGTAGACGAAAGATTGGTAAAATTTCTTGAATTTACTGTCGTCATAGACCCTATTGTCGATAAAAAAATGATAATGGAAAGTAACATTTTTTTCAAAAGTTTAAAAAATGTCAGAAAAATATTCAATTTAGGATCAAACCCATTTCATATCGGGCAGATGGTCCATGCTCGCTCAAGTCGTAGAGAAGACGACGAAACATATTTTACCAATACCGACACAAGATACGATAAAACTCTAGAGAACAGTATTTATTCTCCAAAGAAGTTTTAACAGCAAGTCTCTTGTCACTTTTCTCGCTCTCGCATTTTCTAATTTTCTACTCAAATATGAATAGAATTAGTTAAAATTATACTTTCAACTTGTTAATCTTAAAAAAAAGGTTGGAGTTATGGGTAAATTAACTTTCAAAATTTTCAGAAAAACTGCCACCTTTTGTTAATTTTCAACACTTTTTTAATTTCCCGCCCTATTCGAACCACATGTACCACTTGTCCAATTTGAAATAGATTCAGTCTCTACAATGTTTTGCAAACTGAAATTTTACTACCTTTGATGACTGTTATAGCTGCCGGAACTATCGTCCACTAGTGTTTTTTCGCTATCGCTAAGACTGCTGTCTTCACTAGTACTTTCTAAACCTGCTTGCCACTTGACGGTGGTAGTTTCTACATTTTGGCATGATTTGATTTTATCATCCAATACCAGTGTCGCAAATTTCGAACCATTCGTGGACACTTTTACTGACTTCTTTTCGGATAATTCATCTAAACAAACTTCATCTTTTCCATTAACTTCCAACTGACCATTAGACGGATGGTTCGGGTTCTCCTCTTTACTTTCATTTTCCAAAGACGGAATGTGTAAGTCCTCTATGACTTCTGTAAGAAAGAACATTCGAATTAGTTTCAGAATACGAAGTGTCTAGTCATCCAGCTTTTCCGACGAATAGCACGGGCGAGACGGATTCTTCCCTCCTCCCTTGGGAGCTCCATCAATCAAGTTTGCAAGATTCTCGCTATTCGTCCGAAAACGCAGGACGATTATCCACGGCCTTCAGAATATGCTTGAATTTCTACATGGAAAATGTGTAACAACTACCTTTGTTAACTTCGGGGAGTTGGACGTGAATCCAGATAACTTTTTCAAGGCTCTCGATCACTGACAAAAGTTTCGAGCTTGGTACTTCACTTGTAGTATTTTTAGAGGATTCTGTAATGTCCGTATCAAGAATCAAGGAGACATACACTTTATGTTCGCTGTGTACATCCAAACCTTCTTCCTCCAGAGTTTCATCGTCTCGCAGACGCTGATATTGCGAAAATACCATCACGACAAGATTCATTTCGTCAGGGGCGATGTTAACAATTTTCGCTAGTTGTTGCTTGTATTCCCTAACGGTCTGCGCTTGATAGCCGCGCACAGTGATTGGCCCATCGATAATATCTGCTTGAGGCACGTCTATTACGTAGACTTTTGTTGCGATACCTAATAAAAATTGATAGATTTCCAAGTCAAACCAGAATACATAGATCAAATAGAATTTTGAGTGATTAAAAGTAATGCGCTTTTCTTGAAGGTAACAATTTTTTTTTTGAGAAGTATCGTGCGAAACTCTGAATAACATTCTAGTTTCATTTTTAGACACTTACCTTCAGGTTTGTAAGATTCAAACGGCTGATCCTTCTCTCGAATTTCGAGGAGAAGATCGTTGCGCTTGTCACCTTTGAAAACATCATACATTGAGTCTTCGTCACTGCCATCATAACTGTGTGTGATCAAATCGTTTGAAGGATCGTAGAGAACAAGCCTGCACTGATCCAGGTTTACATCGCCATGCAGTCCGAATTTCTCGTAGGCCTTTTCCGTCTGCTCGGCCCAAGTACTTTCTCCAATCGTGTTCAATTTATTTGTCATCAGTTTCTTAGTCTTGGGATGATGGCAATAAATTTTTATCTTGTAGGTTGGCGAATGCCTGCTATGGTACCGCCGATCGTCGTCCTCGGTTTCTTTCATCTTCTTCAGAAGCGCCTGTATATGTTGGGGAAAATTTTCTTCTTGAATAGGCACAGCATTTTTGTTTTTATCAATTTGTCTGTACATCAGCATGTAAGCATTCGTGCTACTAGAATAAACTCGTATTGGACCACCGCCGTAAACTTTCTGAATATCGTTGTGGGTTATCTGCAATGAGAAAACCCGATTAGAATGTAAGTTACAAAAAAACTAATAAAAAATTATACACACTCTGCAGAAAATAAAAAGAAGAATATTATAAGTACTTACTGGATTTACGGTTGTGTCATTAAAACACAGCCACTGTGAAGTTGTGAAGTCCTTGATGTATGCGTAATAGTGACCACCACTGGCACTTCCACTGTGAATCATTATTGAAAAAAGCTCATACACGTAAGGTCCTTGATCTTTTAAACATTTTCCCTGATTTTTTTCGTTCTCATGATTATGTGCAATGCCATTCGATGTGAAGATTCCGTTACTCATATCTATGCCTGTTATTATAAAGATTAATTTTTTGTTACTTTAAATAATTATATGAATATAGCAAAATAAAAATGATGAATTACCTTCATCATCCTCCTGATCATGGTTACTCGAATGATTATTTGTACATATCGCAGCATCACAGGGCAAACATTCATCTTCTAAAGTTCCGCTATCTGTCGTGGAACTATCGTCACACTTAACACTCATTCCGACGTCTTCCTCCCCATTTGGAGACTCTTGATTGGGTGTCGTTTCAATAAAAGAATTCAAGTCGAGTACGTGGGGAAAGGTGACTCTAAGAATATAAATTGAATTTATATAAAGCCTTCGATTCGATTTTTTTCATAACAAAAATTTTCAAGACAGTAGATCTTTAAATTGAAATAAATGCACATGAGGGCTTACTTGTCGTTGAGCTTGATTCTGTAGAGTGTGGTGTAGTCAAAATCAAACCTCTTCAAGTGCAGGGTAAGTAAATAAGGAAATTTTGTGAACTTGAGGCCTTTATGTGCATCGCATTTCTTGTTGCATTTCTCACAGTGGTACTGATTGTTTCCATCTAAAGTTTCGTATTTTACAAATGCTCTCAACGCTTCTTCCTGCAATTTTAATATTACATGTGATTTGGTGACATCTGAAGTATTATGTATAGGAAAGAGTAAAGTGTACGAACCACGCTGCCGTAGGCAATATTACTTTCGAAGGGCCTCACGGGCAATGGGATGTCTAGGAAGGTATCTTCCCTCGATTTCTCTGTTTTACATTCAAGACACTTAACATAGTCGATCATTTTGCCTAAAGAATAAAAAAGTAGAGCTTATTAGCATTAAATAAAAATGAATAGCTTATTTGTAAGATTCGGATTGGCACTAAAATGCAAAAAAAAAAATTCTCAGTCATTTCCGATTTCTTCACGATTGCAAAAATTTTTCGGGGTCATTAAAAATTAAAAATTCAAGCTTCTAAATCTGCAATTTTTCAAATTACATTTAGAATAATAAAAACTAAACTGAAAATTAATGCAGTTAAAGTGGAACTCTTCTGCATTCAAAACATTATCTCAAAATGTCCCGGTTTGAAAATTCCCGGTTTCTCGGTGCATTAGCCACCTTAGGTATGGAAAATCTAATTTACTTTTTTACCTTCATAAAGTCGGTTGATAAGATCTGCTTGCTCTGTGTCCTTGAACTTAGTTTCTAAGGCATCGAACATAACTCTGCAGAGTTCTTGAATGTCGTGTTGTTGCCACGCTTCTGTAGAATCCCACCCGAAGCTTTTTGTTAACGACGTTGTTTCCACAGCTGGCTTTGTTGACGTCTTTTGGAAAATTAAAAATACATATTTTTCAAATTTGGAAGCTTACTGATTTAAGGAAAGTTCTTATTCTAATTCAGTCAAAGCTTTAAACTAACAATTTTAACGTTTTACGAAATCTCGAAAAAAATTTGAAAATAAAAAAATTTGACTTATTTATATTTTTGATAAAATTAATAAAAACTGAACATCGAATTGAACACTTCATCTCTGATCTACTACATACATTTAAATCACAATTAACAATTGACAAAATTATGATTTTAAATTAGAAGTGATCGAATTTCAAAATGCTTTCAACGAAAAATCATTCAACGTTGACGCTTTCAAAATTTTTTTAAAATTTTAATTAAGAAATAGTTGTTCAACTCAGAATGCATAAAAAATAAAACGATTTTAAATTCAAATGGTTTTCATTTCAAATGCCTCAAATCGGAAATTTTTTATTTTGAAGACTTTAATATAGGTATGTAACTACGTACCTAGTTAAATTTGTAAATTTGAGATTGAAATTGTTTAATCTTTAACATTTCACTTTTAAATTCTTCAATTATGAATGTTTTTACTTATAAAAGTTTAAATCTCAAAGCTTACAATTTTGGTATTACAGTAAAGTTTTGGTAAAAATGATACAAACTGGAAACTTTTCGAACGCTTTCTACCATTAATTATTTAATTTGCAATGCATCCCGTTAGAAATCACAAGTCTGAAGTCTAAAATTGTTTAATTAAAATTTTCTTGTCTAGTCTTTAGTATCAACATATTGCACGTTTGCTCTTACGATTCAGAAAGCTCAATCTGGCCATTTTTATTTTGAAATAATTTGTATCAAAATCCAGACAATTTACCTAAATATTTTTCGGCAACAAATTTTTCAAACTAGAAGACTTCATTGAATATTAAAATAATTTGATATGACAACCACGGTTCTTTTATTTCTGAGAATAAGTTCAATACTTTAGAAGACAGGTTAGTCAGAATTTTTTTTTAGAAATTTAAGACTTATTGACTGAATTAAACTGGTAATAATTAATCGAAATATACTTGAAATTTTCAGCAGACCTGTAAATTGAGGAATAGTTTTTGTAGTTGATAAGGAATACTCATTGCTTCCTCCTTCTCTGAGCCATCGACATACTCCCAATTGTACAAAGCATTTCTAAACTCCGGGGTCATGTATAAGGCTTGCAGCAAACTGTTTAAGTAGCAAGTCATAGCCTGATTGACCAAGCCCACATAATCTAAATTCAAATTTGACTTATTGATATAAAATCTAATTCAACATTGACATGTTTGTTAGGGTGACAATGAAAAACCCATTTATCTGATTTCTGCTGCTTCTTGAAAATATTTTTATCGAAAAAAGAAAAAATACGGACACGTTCACGTATTTCGAGACGAACTGTAAGATTTTAAGGCGGAATATTTCTTCAAATTACTATAAAGATTGCTTAAAAGTGTTTTACCAAAAAAAAATTTTAACGGAATGTATTTGATTTGAAAAAGTATAAAGTCAGGTTATAGGAGCGGAAAATATTTCCAAACTAGTGAACATTTCGAAAATATTCAAGGTAGTAGGTACATTATGTCACACTCCAGTTGTCCTAATAAGCACTAAATGGTCATAGTTAAGCTTTTTCAATGCCTTTTTAATATTGCTAATTTACAAGATGTCTATAATACTAATACTTTACAAGCATCAACTGTAAAAGAATTTGAAAATATAAGGATTGGTACATAATTAGCCATATTATTACATTTAATAGTGAATATTAATTGTGCGTGTTGAATGGTTAACACACGAGGTCTCCCATGTGTTGAAAATCAACACATGAGATCTATCGTTCCCATTTTAGGCCTTCAAAACAATTGTTTAATTATTCCTCCAATTTACAACTGCACTGCACTCGTGCATACAAAATATGTAACAAAGCGTTTCAAATGCCCGCCGAAAATGCTACCAATGGTTGCTAGGGCGCAAGAGCTGCGGTCTTCGCGAAAAATTCGATAATATATTTTTCTATATACATTTTAAAAAATATAGTCCAATATACACATTAAGGTTGAAGTTTGTGGGAATTCGCCAACCCCCCCCCCCCCTTCACCCAACCTTTCAAATTTAACATATGGCCTGGTTTCGGTAAAATATCACTTTCAGTGCATAAGTGGTGAAAAAATTTGTGATATATTTTTGCCTTTCAATTTCATATGACATTTTTTGAACAATTCCTTAGTATTTTCTCCATTCGCGATTTCGCTATCCGACAGAAAAAAAATATAATGTACAAAATTTTAGGTTGGGGTGACGTTAGAAACATAGCTGCCATGATCTGCTCGTATGGAAACCTTTACACCTCGACCTCAAATTTTGGACATTATATTATTTTCTGAAAGATTTAAAAAATATATAGACCAAACACCAATTCACAGTTGCAAAAATAAGGTTTGTACTTGAAAAACAGAAAGATAGCACAATTTTCTCCCTACTTATGCACTAAAAACAGTATTTTACCAAAACTCCATATGAATAATGCTTTAGATTTCACCATATGACCTCCTGAATTTGTACCTTCATAAAAAAAAAGTGAATGAGTATCTTTTTTGATAAAATAATTTTAGAGGATCCTATACAGCAATTTGGAAAATAAGGTAAATTTGCCAATTAATGCGGTATCAAGCGTTAGTCTAACTTTATTTGACTATTATCTTTAATATATAATGAAATAACAATATGTTTTTGTTTGACTCTAAAGTAGGACGTATTTTTTACATAAACAACATTAATAAATGCAAAAACATAAAGCAACATACAACAATATTTAACATTTAAATAAAAAGTATGTTTGTAGGTATTATTGCGGATAAGCAAAAACTGTGTACGTATTACTGCGTCCCTATTACTGCGGATTTTAGTTTTATGTATGCAAACATATTAAAAGGAAAAAAATGATTTAAGTGGAGTTTTCTCATTAACAATAATCTTATTTGAAAAAATGACATAATAGAAAATTTACTTTATGTTTAACCTATATCTTAAAATAAAATAACAGAGATGTGTACCTATTACTGCGGACTTATAGGTTATACTTTGAACATTGAAGTTATTTCAGATACAACATTGTTAACAACGATTAAACAACGTAGCAATTTACTTAAATTTATCAATTATTTAGTTTTTGATCTTCTGATTATTTTACTCTCAGTATCAAGTGTATATATGAGGATCGCAGTAAATGGGACACCCGCAGTAATTGGGACATTTATTTTATATTCATTTATTATTATTATTATATTATTATATATATTATTATGATACATTATTTTATATATTATTATGATATATTATTATTTTATATATTTTTTTATTAAAAAAATATATAAAAAATTTAACAGAAGCGCAATATTTCTGGGGCTAAAACTTTCAAAATATTTAAAACTGTAATATTTGGAAAATTCCACTCCTTCAGTTTCAAATCCTACCCCTGAAATTACAGTATCATGCAGGAGTAAACATTTGTTTGAAATACTGCTTCTCTAAATATTACAGTTAATTTTTTTAAACTGACTTTTATGTGGAATTTGTGTCAATTAAAAAAGATTTATGCGTATTTTTTTCTTTTTTCGACAAAAATAGGGTAAAAAGGGTACTACCGTAACCCTGACTAAAAAACGACGAATAATTGCATTTATTTGCGAAAAATATCGTACGTGGGAGGGGGGGGGGGGTAGTCTCTGCTTGCCCGATATACGTTTTTTCTGCTCAAAAACGTTGAATAGGGGGTACAAAGCAGAAGAAATCAAGTAAATGGGGTTTTCATTGACACCCTAACGTGTACACAATACTTTAAGACACATTTATTGTGTTTAAGATTTTTAAATGATGAGAAGAAATAAAAATAAGAATTGCATACAGGTTGATGTGTAAGAGTCACCCGGAATTAGTGATAATGAGGCACTAGATAAAACCGTACATTCTTCAAAAACAAGATTTATATTTTGTAACGAAATAATTATGTTGCGATATTCCACCCTGATTTTTTAAAGTTAGTAAAGCATTTTATTAAAACGGTGGTTTTAAATCTCTACTTACTCTTTTCAGGTTGATTCGAAATGAAGTCGACTGTTTGATTTATGCTCGAGTCATTAGAACAGTATTTATCTTTACGAGCAACCATTCTTTTACATCTTTCACTAACCCTTTGCATATCACTAACTTTGCATATCGTCTTATCTCTAGTTATTTGATCTTCAGGATCAGTCGCCAGTGGAGGAGGAGAGCCATCGTCTGGGAACAGTGTGGCATTATCGGAAGTAAAAATAGGTGGTGCCAACGGTATATTATGTTTCGATGGTTGATCCGTTGCTTTCATCAGGATAGTTGTCGTCTGGTTTAAACAGTTAGGGTCCAGTTGCAACAACGTAATATCCCTCGACCTGGTCAACTCGACCTATTTCACAAATTAGATAATCAGAAACATTCAGATTTCTGTCGAGAAAATAATTCATCAAGAGAGTAAAATTCACATCGAGGGGAATTCGAAATTTCAGCAGGATGGTCTCTCAAATCTTGGAAAAAACTTCCCGATCATTTCCCGGGATTCACTGGACTGCAGGACTTTTTTGACACTGACTGCACACAATCTTAAGCCACTAATGTAAATAGAACAAAAATTAACGTGTTTACTGAAAAATACGTCGCTTAATCGTAAAATCGCTGGAAAACAATTCGCAGTTTAATGACCACCCTGCCAAAGGAATTCGAATTTTCTTTCAATGTTCAAATTTTAAAAGTCCTGACCGTATTCTTAGCTTGGTAGGGCTGGAACAAGAGCTCGAAGGAATCCGGTTCACACCTGTGAAATGCAAGCACGGTTTTGTAGAGATCTTCCGTTGTCGTCGACGCCGGCAGCGTGAAAATGTTCGATACAGATTTGTTTGTACCATCCTGAACCACACATTCTACTTTAACTTCATTAGCTACACAAACCATTTTCTGTAAATGGAAAATCACAGTCAAATTTCAGTTTATTCAAGAAAAAGGTGATAAAAACGAATTCACTTTAAAAAAGATTCCAGAGAATTGTTCTTATTTGAAGTAACGTCCTTGGGAGGTTCTTTCGCACTTTCACGCAATTCTTCCGCAGTAATTGAAGTATATCAAAACTCGCAGAACACACATGAGTCTGTGGAAGTCGTTCTTTCTAAAGATAGCTCTAAACATTGTGTATTGATGGTAAACATGCTTGCACTGCTGTCATTGAAAATCATCGAATCTAGTTTAACATTTAATATTGTTACCGCGAATCATACTTAATAGACGAATGGCTGCTAAGCTAAGTGATTTTGAGACGGGTTAAGCTTGGCCATATGCCATGGTAAAGGAAGAAAATGAGTAAGATCCACGCAATGGAGCAGGATGCTCCTCCACACGGCACGGCACTATACGGAAAGAAAGACTGTGGGCCTATGGCTATAATTAGACAGTCTAAACCAAGACTTGGAAAATGGCTCTCCTCTCCTCTCCCCTTCTTCCCAACAATTCTTCCACTACTTTGCGCCGAATTTCTTACATCTCATCCCCAGTGACGTAATTAACGAAAACAAAAAATTACAAAAGAAGAAATCTATCTCAACTATCATAAGGAATTCCCTGTCTCCCGAACTCGGCAAACACGTTTCAAAAATAGCCAAAACGCCACGGATCTTACTCACTTCTTAAATTTGGGCCAGTCATTAATTCCAGAATGGATTACTTCCTGTAAATTAGCATTGATATACAAAATTTGATCCTGTAATAGGGGCTTGGAATAAATATTACAAAAGAGAACTAACGTGAAAATAGAACAGTGATTCTTCAATTGTGCTGACGATTTTGTAAATTAGAATTCAGAGAGGAGCATTCTTTACACTCGAATATTTTAGGAAATTGGAATAACAATGTCGCAAAACAGAATCCGTGAATCAGTAGAACTAAAATTAGGCACTAATATTAGAAGAAAAGTGTGATGATTTGATGTCTATCAAATAGTGAGAAATACAAGCGGTGAATTTAAAAATAGATTACTTGAGGATATAAATAATTTTTCTTAGCGCTGACGTGTGAATTAATGTAGCATTCCCAAGGTTTTTTTTTTCTTTGAATAAATATTATAGAAAACAGATCAAATTATATTCAAATATATCTTCAAAATTTATTTACATTTACAAAAAATGTATATTCCAAATCGAGAATAAACTTTCTGATTATAAACATAGGTCACGAAGTTTTCAAAGAATAAAAAATGTTTGACAATTTGGAAACTTGAACAGGCCACTATATTTCTAGGTACAAAATTTACTTTCAAGACACAAGAACTTCCAAGTAAAAACTACTTACACAATCTATAATGAGCATTAGTAAACAACCAAAAAAAACTCACCTGTCAGATGTTTTATTGAACTGCAGACCGGTAAGACTTTCAAACCGCCAATACCTCAACTACCTGCAAAAATAAACGTTTAATATTGTAAACAAATTTTTAAAATGTTAAGTTATAGTAAACAAATATACACTTCCAAATTCCCAAATATTTTTACTATCCTCTAAATCAAAATAAAACCGCTATACACTTTTTTAAGATCGGAAATTTCAAAAACAAACAGAATCAAAATTCCTATAAAACAAAAAACTGTCTTCTATTTTTGACTGGAACTCGAACAATCATGTCGATCGACATTTGATATCTCTGACAATCCCTGACACTAGGAATTTCGGGGTTTGGTGAATAGGAATGACAAGGAAGGTAAGAGCCAAAAACAGGGATTTCTGTATTTTTTGGGCGTCAGTTCGAAGCGAAGATGAGAACCAGTAAGAATAGAGAAAAGCGAGAAAAAGTGACGTCAGAATGTACGCCTTGTTATTTAACGGAAACCTCTTT
>JAUMHM010000083.1:48205462-48221378 GCA_032362435.1 Melikaiella ostensackeni
AAAAATGTCGGAAAATTGCGTGACGTCATTTATGGACGACGCGATTAATACTGATCACTATACTTGATTAATTATATGTATTATAATTTAATGCTCATTAAAATTTACCTTCAAGTCATTAATCTTCCTTTCCAAGTGTTTCAGTTGTTGTTTCACTTTTTGTGACTCCAAGATCAAACTGAAATTAGAATAAAGTTGGCAGTAAGAATGTTTTAAAATAATACATAACGATAAAAACAGGCTTACGACTCTTTGCTCTCAAAAAACTCGAAATGGGATGATTTTTGCACGAAAATGGGGGAGAAGTAGATGAGTGACCTTGTATTAAATGGAACATTTTCGTTTTACGCAAAAGGCAAAAAGAAACAACCCTTTTATAAGAAATGTTACATTAAAGTTTATTCAACACTATTTCGATTTGAAAGTATTTCAAACAGGCTTAAAATGTCGCTAAACTTTTTCAATTTAAAAGGTTTTCAATTTGAAAAAAGTCACTCTGAAACGTTTGAATGCTTCATTTTGAATTTCAGGGTTGCTAGAAAAATCTGGTTTCAAAATTCTATGACTTTTCCTGGTTAACTTTTGAGAAAATTCCAGGTTTACTATTTTTTTAATCCAGTGAATTCTATTCAAATTTCAACACATTCCACTAGTCGCAGAGTAATTTACCAACAATTTCTTGCACAATTAATTATCAATGCATATGCAAAGAACTTTTAAATAATATTTATTACTGAATTCTCAACAATTCTCATTAATCTTATAATTTTTTAAAATGAATTATAGACATATTACTTTTATTAGTAAAAAAATCACTCCGTATCAATTCGCAAATTTAGAATTCGCCGTAAACTAGTAAAGTAATTATTAAAACTCTGAAATAGGTGCGACAAGAAAATTCCAGTCATTTTTTCAAAATTCCATGACTTTAGCAGGTCATCCAGATCTACCAGATCTTGTAGCAACTCTGAATTTGTTGAATTTTTAGTACATAAAAATTGGAATATTGGAAATTGTTCAATTTCGTTTAATTCAAGTAATTCTTTAATTTCAAATTCTTGGATTGTAATTTATTCTTAAATTTGAATTTTTACGCAAGTCAACACTGAACATGCAATTTATGAGCGCTACCGAAAGTACGAGTGGCACGTTTTGGCCATTTTGGTAGAAATATACGTACACGGAATACATTCCTAGTTCTTTTAGTTGTGACAATGACAAACAGAGCGAATAGTAAGGAAATCAACTAAAACTAACCAAATGACAATGTAACTTTTGTGGGAGAGGACCTACGCTAAATGGATTGAAAAAAAAGTTTCCGACACACAATTTGGTCTCGAAGCTATTGCTTCACGATTGAAACGTTATTAATGAGCAAAGCAGAGAATATCAATTTGCTTCTAGCAATATATTTCACTATAATTAGGAATTTTTTATGTAGTGCACATGTTCTTTCTTTAATATTATATGTATTATGCAGACATGGCTTGGTGCTGTGATTGAAATCGAGTTGTTTTTAAATCAATTTAAGTTGTAAATTCAAGTTGTATTGGATACTTACTCCTTTGAGATACAATCTTGTCTTGAGAGCTGCACGTGGGAAGGTTGCTCTGGTATATTTCGACTCAAAGTAATGAACCCTTCACCCAAACCAGGACTTGAAACTGGTTGAACTTGTCCGTTTGCATTAATGGTGGTGTAAGCTGCATAATACAGTTTTGTTTGTAAATACTATCATTTTTATAAATTTATAACCTTTTATTTTGGCTCGGCATGTTTTAAAACTGTTGATTTTGTTTCAAATTGGCAAACGTGATAAAGTTTAAATTTAAAAAAGTGTGTTTAAGCTTTCGAGCTTTTAAGTGAAATTATTTTTTAAAAAAGATTAAATTAAAATTGCTTACGTTGATGGCCATAATACCAAGGAGCTATTGGACTAGTTGCAGACACAGGACGTATTGTCGGTATAGGAGGTGGAATACCTTCGCCATAAAATCCAGCCTGTTGAATACCATTGGCTGGCCTGAAAATAAACAGTAACATAACAAACAAAACATTCAATTTGCATTAAACGAATATTATAAAAGGCTGCAATCGCATGAAACTGTTTACCTAAGCACCGTTTTCGACAGTCTAGAGATTGGACCATAGTCGCTGCTGGCAGTTGAGGCATCAAAAGGTACAAACTCATCGTCAAACAATAAGGAATCCGGACGACGAAAGCTATTATTGAAATTCATATTGGTCGCGGATGTAATTTGATTACCAGGAGCGTTTGTCCAAATTGAAAAGTTGTGTGCCAATACATCTCCTTGTGTATCGTAGTTCTAAAAAATATCAAAATTACAAAATATGCAGGACTTTTATCCATTTCGCAGATAAAAGTGAAATACCATTTTCATTGGAGGGGTTGTTTGTTTTCCAACAATGTTTTCGAGTTGATTTATTATCTCCATCTTTCGCTGCAGCAACATTGCTAGAGTTTTCGCCATTGTCCTCTGCTGTAATATTGTAAAAGATTGATTTCGATTTTCACAATAATCCAGAAGATGTATCAAATCTAAAATTATATAAATGTTTTACCTTTTTATTATTGACATGCTGGCCATTTTGTACATTCGTTGGAATCTGCATTGGATCCCAAATATGCAGATTAGTAGCTGAATAGTCTATTCCAGGCACAATATAATGCGAGTGTTGCATGTCTACATTTTTAGGAGGGACTATGTGAGATAATCCTTGAGGAGGAGGGAGCATATAGTTGGTCAGAGATCCAATGAAATTGTTTTCATTAGTAACGGTGGGGTGTTGAGCGATTGGGGTAAAGCCTGAAAGAAAAACAGTTTAATAATCTGAATAATCTAAAAATAGAAAAGAATTATAAAAATAAAAGCTTTTTTTGGATACTTTTTCATACCTTCACGGTGCATACAATCATGATTTTTTAAAGGGTAGGAAACATTGTCACATTGCTTGAATCCTTTACCGACTGGAGCTTCAACATTTTTTTCAGCCTTGGATTCAGAAATACCAGTCAGTGGTAAATTCGATCTTGAGCTTAATTTTCGATTTTTTGACCGGTACCTGATGTGAATGAGATATTGATTGCAATTTTTTGTTTACAATAAAATTCCCCGATTTGTATTTGAATTGAAAAGGTAAACAAAAATTACTCACTTGTCGAGTTCTTGGTCGCTGTGTGCAAATGTGCAATTGGTGGCACGTGGACACGATCCTTTGAGAGCGAGATCGCGACACATACTGACTTTATATTTTGGTTGTCCCGTATTATGAGCGCCATCCTGCGATTTCCTATTGCCGTGCTGCTGTATGAATTCCACTAGGGCAGAAACAACAGTTCTGACTGCTTCTAAAGCCTCTCGACACTCTACCCAAGAGGGTAGTTGGCTCTCTGCAATAATTATGGGTATACTTATTAGTCAATTTAAAAATATTATTAGGTTGTTTATGTATATAAGCATCCTAGATATTATTACCTGGACTAGGATCAACGGCCGCCAACAATTCCAACTGTGGTCTCAGATTACCAAGTTGACCCGGGTCGGGAGTACGTTGAAGGGCAATGACAAGCTCTTGAACACTCTGGGCGAATGATTGTGGGGTCTGAAGTTTGTCGATAATGCTTTGCATATGGGACTTGTGGCCTGTGTCTCCATAAAGTAGAGCAGACCACTGATCAGGAGCAATACGCAGTCCTGCTTCTGTCGCGATTTGGACTATTTGAGCGTCATGTTCTCGCCTCAGAGCTTCATAAGTTCTAAACTCGTCCTTTAGCTGCATCAAGGAAGAATCGCCTTCTCGTTTCGACACCTAAGAGACAAAAAGTACAAATATTGTTTTTTTTTTTTTTTAAATTCTGAACACCTATGATGTAAAAGACGTACATTTTGAGATACTTTAAAAAGGCTCACCTTAAAGCAACTGGCTCGATACAAGAGTTGAACGACATGTCCAATACTCGTCTTGGACGCTTGTGTGAAATGTGGTTCCAAACGTTGCACGACAAACATGACCAAAACCTTTCGAGAAAGGGCCGAACCATCTTCCAAGGCCAGGAGAACGAGTTTCAAAACCTCTTCTTGCATTGCTATTTCATGCAAAATTAATAATTATTATGTCATGTTTGCCGTAGAAAAGCAAGAGTAAAAGTTGATACTACACTGAAAGTCCCATATAAGTCTGCCTTTGGTTCTTGCCTAAAATGGCCTTGGACATATAGCGCACCGACTCCAATGTTAGCAATCAGGTCCGCATGAACCATTTCTATATGATTTTTGTTCACAGTAAAAAATATTTATTAAATTTCTTACAATGTTTCTTTGTTTTGAAGGATAAACGCTCCCTCTTGTTTTCCTGCGACATTTTTGTAACACATAACGTAAACACTGAAAGCGGATGAAGCGAAGTGCGGACCATGTGAACTGACGAAGTTATGCGCTTGCGTGGCACCGTCCGCATTATTAGTGCGGTACTGGACGAGTTTGCTGGCTTAAGAATGCCGCTCTCTGTACACCTTGCACCCTTGATCATCGAACGATATTCTCGGAACAACATATTGCGGACTGACTTACTAGGGACTTCAGTATATATATATATATATTTCTCTGCGCGAATAAATAGTTCACATCTTGAATAGGACTCGCAAGTAGGAGAGGAACGTTTGTTTATTGGGAAAAATATAAAAAAATGGAGGAAAAATATTTGTGTTTGCATTTAAGTTTCGTGTGTGCACTTAGTGGCACGTGTTTTCAGTAAAATTCTACATGTACAGTGACTGAACAGATCGCTTCACTTGACCACTAGGGTAATTCAAAAAAGCATTGGAAAATTTTTTTTCGTGCTGGAGGGTAACAATCCCGCCAACTCAGTTCCAAACCTGAAAAAAATAGCATAATTTTGATTTTATAAATTTCAATTTTAACAGCTGCTGCTGGGCACCCGAAATTTCCCATATAAAATACATAAGAAAAAAAACTTTTCAGCGTTTTTGGAATAACTTCTATGGGTTTGGAAAATTGTTACAGGAAAGCCATGGGATTTCACCAAAAATGTCAATTCTGCACGAAGTGTACGCCTTTGAGCACTTTGCTCTCGTTTTTCATGCCAAAAAGATAACTATTATCAGTCTAGTGAAATAATTATCAATATTTTGAAGTAATTTAAAATTATTTAAACAAATTCCATTTGTTTACGTAGTTGTTTTTTCTTAAAAAGTCGGCCATTTTCCAACACATACATAATCAAGGTTGCCTTTTAATATACTTTTTACATTTCCGATTACTCAGATTTATTATCTAACAAACTTTTATTTATTTAAACAATTTTTTCCAGGAATTTTTTGAATTTTCTCTCTTTTCTGCTATAAGCGTTACAACTAATGATTTTTAAAAACATACATTTTTTTATATTCATTAATTGCTTAAGCAGTTAGTTATTAGTTATTTCCTGTACTTTTTCGAATTTTTAAAATTTGTGTACAGAAGTATTCTTCAACGACATGCAATAAAAACTGTTTCTGATCGCAAGATTTTTCTATGGGGAAAGCTGAGAAGAATTTGTATGAATCTTCTGATATAAAGTATTTAATTTTTTTTATTGAGCAATTCATCAATATTTTTTGCTTGGATTCATTTATAACGGAAAATAGTTTCCTTGAGCTACTGAGATGAAGCCTGTACATCAATTCCTGAAAATCCTGAAAAATATTCTTTAAACATAAAGAATTTGTAAAATAATAAAGCTGAGATATTAGGATATCCAATGTAAAAAAAGGCACCGTAGACTGAAAATTTATAAGAAAAAAGAAGACTTCTATAGGACAAGGCGATGAAATATTGAAATAACTAATAATTAATTGTTGAAAAAATTCTTGGATATGAAAAATCAAATTTTTGTTTTTAAACAACTACTATTTGTAATACTTATAGCAAAGAAGAGAAAAAGTCCTCAAATTTTCTGGGAAAATATTGTTTGAACAAATTTAATTCGTGTAAATAAATAAGGGTTTGTTAAATAATAAAATTGAGATATCGAAAACGTATAAAATATCTGTGAGGGCAACCTTTACTTTGATTCCGTTAGAAAAAACCGACTTCTTGAGAAAAAATAATTATTCAAACTTATGATTATTATTACAATGATAATTTTTGGCAAACAAAAAAAAACGAGAACAAAGTTCTCGATGGTGTATATTTCGTACAGTGTTGACATTTTCTGACTCAGGGGTACCATGGCTCTATTTGTTAAGTATTACTGTACTAAATATTAACTCTGTCCTTCAATAATTTCAATGAAAAATTCAGAAAAAATATTTGCCTCTACATTCAAGTTTCGTGCGTGTACTGTGCACACACAAATATAATGTTTTCAGTGGCACGTGTTATCAGTAAACTAATTATATGTGCATAATAACTGGGAAGATCGCTTTACTACTCAGGAAACGAAAAATTAACCTTGTTTCAATCGCAACCAAATATGTAGTTTAATTCTTTCCCACAATATTGAATCTTTAAGACAGAAAGTCAAATTTTCTACAAAACAGTTGACTTTTCAATCCGAAAATATGATTTTCAACAAAAGAGTTCATTTTCCTCCAAACAGTTTTATTTTCAAAATATAGTTTAATTTTTAAGGAAATAGATGAATTTTCTAACAGAAAAATTTAATTTTCTACTAAAAATATGAGTTTTCAACAAAAAACTTTATTCTCAACTAAATAGTTTCATTTTCCACCAAATTGCTAAATTTCCAAGCTCAAAAGTTAAATTTTCCACAAAAAAGTTGAATTTTCAACCCGAAAATATGAATTTTTAACAAAAAAGTGAATTTACAACCAAAGATTTAAATTTTCAACTAAAATCATGAATCTTTAATAGAAAAAATTAATTTTCAACATAAAAGTTCAACATTCGACCAAATATAGCTGAATTTTCAATTAAAAAGATGATTTAAAAAACCAAGAAGATTCATTTTCTACCAAAAAAATGAATTATTAACAAAGTAGTTCAACTTTCAATCAAGTAGTTGAGCTTTAGACCAGAAAGGATCCAAAGACTTCCTTACAAAATAGTTGCATTTTCAACAAAATAATAAAATTTTCAACCAAACAGTGGAATTTTTAAGCAAACGAGAAGAATTCCGAACCCAATACAAACCAATAAGAAAATCCAATTATTTCTGTTTGAAACTCATTTATTTTCAATTGAAAAGTCTACTAAAATTATGTTTTTGATTCGGAATTTATTCAGAAAAATCAAGGATTAAATTTTTAATTAGAAATTCGAGTCCATTTTTGGTTAAAAATTGATTCTTTGTAGTTTAAAATTGAACTGTATGGTTGAAAAGTAATTTTTTGGCTGAAAATGAACTTTTTGGTTGGAAATTTATATTTCTGGGTTAAAAATACAACGTTTTTGTCGAAAATTCGCCTTTTTGGCTCAACTTTTCAACTGTTTTGTTGAGAATTCGTCGTCTCAAGTTGAAAATTCGATTATTTTGGTATAAAATTCAACTATTCAGTTGAAATTAATTTTTTTGGTAGAAGATTTAACTCTTTTCTAGAAAATCCACTTTCTTGGCTGTTTGGTCAAAAATTAATCTTTTTTGGTTGATGATTCAATTATTTTGTTGAAAATTCTTCTCTTTTGCTAGAAAAATAATCTTCTTGATTGAACATTCAACTACTTGGTTGAAAATTGAACTACCTTGATAAAAATTCATTTTATTAGTTGAATATCCATTTCTTTGGTTGAAAATTTAATTATTTTGTTGAAAATTCGTTTTTTTTTGAAAATAAATTTTTGGAAGCGCGATTTTAAATATTCCATTTTTAGTTGAAAATTGATCGTTCTTAGTTTAAAATTCAACTATTTCAATGGAAATTAATTTTTTGGTTGAAATTTAACTTTTTGGTAGAAAATTCATATTTTTGGGTCGAAAATTTAATTGTTTTGTAGAGAACTAGTTTTTTTGGCTGTTTAGTTGAAAATTAATCTGTTTCGGTTAAGGATTAAATTATTTTGTTGAAAATTCGTCATTTTTGCTAGAAAATTAATCTTCTTAATTAAAAATTCAACTAATTGGTTGAAATGTGAACCTCTTTGTTGAAAAATCATTTTATTAGATAAACATCCATCTCTTTGGTTGAAGATTTAATTATTTTTTCGAAAATGCGTTTTTTTTTGTTGAAAATCAATTTTTGGACGTGCAATTTCAACTATTCCATTTTTGGTTGAAAATAAACTTTTTGGTCGAAAATTTATGTATTCGGGCTGGAAATTCAACTGTTTTTCGGTAGAAAATTCAATTGTCCGGTCAAAAATTAACTTTTTGTTTGAACTCAACCCGTTTTTGATTTGAAATTGAAATCTTTTTTGGTTGAAATATCGACTATTACATTTTTCGTTGAGAATTCGTCGTTTTTGTTTAAATTAATCTGTTTTTGAATTGAAATTAAAATCTGTTTTGGGTAGAAACATTAAAACTATTATATTTTTCTTTGAGAATTTACCTTTTTTTATTGAAAAATCAACTACTTGGTTGAATGTTCAACTTCTTTGTTGAAAATTAATTTTTTTGTTGAAGATTCATCATTGTAGTTGAAAATTCAACTATGGTGTTGACGGTGTTATTATCTTGATAAAATTTCATCTTTTTTGGTCGAAAATTTGACTGTTTTCCTGAACATTCGTCTTTTTGGATGGAAAATACGTCTTATGGATTGAAAATTGAACTATCTTCTGAAAAATTCGTCTTCTTGGCTTCAATATTTAACTTTTTGGTTCAAAATGCAACTGTGTTTGGTTAAAATTTATTCTTTTTTGTCAGAGAATTCAAGCAAGTGGTTGAAAGTTCATCTTTGTAGTTGAAAAATTCAACTATTTTGTTGAAAATTCATCCTTTTCGCTTGAAAGTTCAACTATTGGGTTAGAAATGCGTCTGGCTGACAATTCATTTATTTTAAAATCATTTTTTTATGGGTTGGACGTTCAACGATTTTGTTGAAAAGTCATGTTTTTTTCGAAAATTCGTCTTTTTGGATAGAAAATTCGACTTTTTGGTTTGAAGATCAAAATATTTGTCAGAAAATGCAACTGTTTGTGTTTGCAGTTTAGTCTTTTTTGTTTAAAAGTTCGACCATTTGGTTGAAAATTCATTTCTTTTGGTAGAAAATTAATCTTTCTTACGAGAAACATCAGTTAGAAGATAACAGTAAAATAATGTATGAAATCTGAATAAGTCTTATGTAAGAAATTACGAAAAGTGTTTGAATTGAATGATTATCAATCATGATAAAAATGTTAAATTTTAGCGCTTTTACTAGCATCTGTAATAACCAACAAGTTTATGTGAGTTCTGACTGAGTTTATTCGAAATTAAAACAATTTTGAAACTTTTTTTAAAAGTAAGATATAGTTTTTGAAACAAGAAAGCCTTTTTCAAATGTAAATTCGGTATTTCCCATTCATTCAAATATATTCATTATTTGCCAAACGTAGAATGTTTACGGATTTTTCTGGAGCCTGAATTTTGAACAAAAAAGCTAAAGAATTTGAAAATTTGTAGAAGTTATTAAAAATCATTCCTCTGTGTTTTGAGGAGATATTCCAATATTCTCAATATAGGTAATCTACTTGATTATAAAATATATAGAACGCTTAAAATTTGTGTCCAACCGAAAAATGTCATTAGGATAATTTGTAAATATATTCGATATTAACTAGAAATGTCGATTAAAATTTCTTAATCTGTAAGAAAAATAGTTTTTGCTATTTCTTGAAAAATTTCGAAACTTTGAAAATCATATAACTTCTTTAATTTTCATTGAATTGAGAAATGTCGTGAAGAAAATTTGTGAGTCTTTTTGTTATCTGCCAGAATCATTGACAAAAATTTTTGAGACTCATTTTTGAAATTCCGTATATTCATGTACTTTGACTGTGACCAATCACAGCAGTTAAATATTTTTCAACTTAATTTTATTTACGTCTCCCCACGAGACTTTAGAGAAGGTAGATGTTTGACCAACATTATTTCTGTGGCCAGACAAAGAAGTGCCTCTCCGCCCCCACAAGAAGTTGGAAAGGGGAAGGGGTTTGACCAACATTATTTCTGTGGCCAGACAAAAAAGTGCCTTTCCGCCCCCACAAGAAGTTAGAAAGGGGAAGGGGTTTGACCAACACTATTTCTGTGGCCAGGCAAATGGGTGCCCTCATACCTCCACAAGAAGTTGGAAAGGAGAAGGGGTTTGACCAAATCTATTTTTGTGGCCAGACAAAGGGGTACCTTTCCGCCCCCACAAGAAGTTAGAAAGGGGAAGGGGTTTGACCAAATCTATTTTTGTGGCCAGACAAAGGGGTGCCTTTCCGCCCCCACAAGAAGTTAGAAAGGGGAAGGGGTTTGACCAACATTATTTCTGTGGCCAGGCAAATGGGTGCCCTCACACCTCCACAAGAAGTTGGAAAGGAGAAGGGATTTGACCAACATTATTTCTGTGGACAGACAAAGGGGTACGTTTCCGCCCCACGAGAAGCTGGAAAGGAGAAGGGGTTTGACCAACATTATTTCTCTGATCGGACAAAGGGGTGCCTTTCCGCACTGTAATTGATGTAACTGATGTAATTAAATACATCAAAAGTAATATTTCCTTTGTGAACGTCTGCAGTTAGCATATCCAAATTATAGTTTCCAGGGTGCACCACGAGGAGGTTGCTGTGACATATCTTCATTAATTTAAGCGGGATAGGTCGGTAAATTTAAACGCTAAGAATTTCAATTTGAAATTAACACAGTTCATTCAAAGACACAAGTGAAAGGGTAAAAATCACAAATGGAAAATATCGAATTCTGCTCGGTAGCGAGGTACAAATCAATCTGCCGCAATTTTTTGAGCCTGTTGAAAAAGACGCTCGTCTACGCACCCCCAACTTTTCCCACCTCCGATTGCTTGGCCAATAGGGTCATAATTACGAGGCGAAAAAAAGTAAGGTATAAAATTAATGATTCTATTCGTACGGTTACTCCTAAAATTCTAAAGATGAAAAGTTCGGTTTTCTGAATTTGGCAATGAAATGTCGCACGGAATCGTCGATTTTACAATGTCTTTATCCATCTGCTTTTTAATCCTATGGTTGAGCTTCAGCTCATGAAATCTTATAAGATTTACAACACTCTATATTTTTCTGAATAAATTTTTAGTCGCACAGATTTCCTAAAATATAAACTTAATCTTTTGGATTTCGCACGCATGTGTTTCAAATTCGCCCGCGTTATATTGCCTGCTAAGATCGCCCGCAGGAGCGATACGTGTCATATGTTACATTGTTGTACGATTGCAAACCGGCAGGGGCTAGGCATGAATTATGATGAATAACTTACATTTTGAAAAACACAGACTCAAACCAAAATTTGCAGTTAATAGAGATAAAAGAGCTTAGTTCTTGAATCGGAGACAATATTGTAATCATATAGGACATGCAAAACATATTTAGTGTTTCTAAATTAATTATATTATGGGCGACGCTTCTCTTCACCACGGCTGATCACAGCTGCATGCCCAGGAGTGAGGTTAGATATAGCATGTGTCCATAAACCTGCTCAAGACTGGACTGATGTCTTTCCGAGTGTTCTAAATATTACAAAAAGCGGGAAACGTTCAAATATGCATGGCGTTAAGAAGTTGTTACTTATTATTAGCTAAAATAAGAATACAATATATATCGTTAAGAAAATTGGTGTCAGTGCCTTTGTTTATAGAATCACTATTCTTCACAATTCGGAACATCTCTTTAAAAGTATGTTTTTTATGATTATTTTCAGTTCCTCATATTCCAGCATTACAGAAATCCAAGTTGTGGTCGAGTGTGTGAGAATAAGAGACAAGAGCTGTACTTCTCGAATCTCTTTTACAATCGTTTTTATGTTCTTTGACAAGGAGACGGCAAGGCTGTGAGGTATCAAATAGAAATGAGGTTTTGTGTGTAAACCGTACTCAGTAAAAGTACTTATATGCTGAAGCTGTACCGCGCACCACTTAGTCAATGTCGAAAAAAATTCTAAAGTTTGAAAAAAAATAATTTTTGTATTACAATTTGATAATTTGCTATGACCAATTATTGTTTTCTTCATTTATTTCCATCATTGATCAACAAATTGAATAATTTATAACTCTTCAAATATTAAACACGTGGGAATTTAAAATTCGTATGTGGTTATTATTCAAAAAATTTTAAATATAAAAAATAATATGTAGAATTTACAAAATACAAATTCTTCTATTCGTAACATTTAATTTGGAGTTCATTCGTTTGACTTGATCGTAGTTCCGTTTATTCATGCCTCTATACAAAAGGGGCGATCATCATTTCCTTCACAGCTACCTGAGTTATCTTCCCCCTCCAGTGCGCAACAGCGCTACCCCTCACTGGATTCGAAGCTTGAAGTTTGAAAATACAGTCGTAGAAATAATGTAGGTCACATACCTTCCCCTTTCCAACGTCTTGAGGGGGCACTGGAAGGAGAAGATAACTCAGGCCGCTGTGGAGGAAATGATGACTGCCCATACAAAAGATCCACAGAATAGAAAAAGGCTTCTCTGAACGGACGTGTTTTGTTATTTGTGTGATATATAATTACAAATTGTCTTTTTTTTTTGGCAAAATGTAGACAGGCGGAGAACTTCCTGGCTCCTCCGTATGTGGAGATACAATTCCTGAATCATCTTTGTGCAATGAAAAGTCGAAACTGTTATTGAAAAATGCAGTAGTATATTATGAAGGTCTTCTTCTCGAAAATAAGTTAATTGCATCAAAGTCTTCACCTGCAATACCTGAAGATGCAATATTAATTGACGAGGAACTGTATGATAAGACATTGGAAATGTTGAATGAGAAGAAATTTATTCACGATGAAGAATTAATTCATGCGAATTAAGAGTGTGAAAAAGTGAATTTTGAGACGATTCATGATGATTCGTCATCAGAAGAATACGAGACCGAGTATAAAAAAAGCAAACCCAGTGATTACATTTCATTAGACTATAAAACAAAGGTTATTACCTTTGCTGAGGCATACCCTACATGGACCTTGCCAACTTTGCAAAAAAGGATGCAGTCGATTGAAAAAAAAGTATCTTTCGGTTATACAAAAACATTTATAAGATATTTGTTTGAAAAAACGTTTATGAATGTTTTTTTCTTTTTTTCGTAGACTTTGGTCATTGATTCAATTTTTTATTTTTATTGATTGTAAATATAATCAATAATTCTTAACATGTTTTTTCTTTAATTTTTAAGATGTCAATATCAATATGATATACTTTCAATAGAACTTCATCATCAGTGGAAAGTAAAATTGACCCAGGGTTCAGAAGCCGGTTGATGAGTACATGAAGAAATATAAGAACTTTGTTGTCACATCTTCAAAATCCGAAAAACTCACTACGTCTTTATATTCTACTTTTCTCACGGAATGCATAAAATCTTACGTCGGCAAGGAAAAATTTCTTCTCCTCATCGATTCTTGGAGGCGATGAACGAGGCTAGAAATGTATGATGAAATTTTTCAAGATGATGAGAAAATGACTACTTGTACTGTTAAAGTAATACCTCCAAAGTTCACTCCACTAATATAACCTTGTGATGTTTACTTTTACAGATAAGTTAAAAATTTAATGAAAAAAATACAAAATTGTTCGCAATTAGTAAAGAAGATCGGGAAATTAGTTCTCGTGAGGATTGTATTAAAATTCAATCAATCGTTATCATCAGCTCTCTTCTCCATTTTTTTTAGAAATGATCAAGTATGCCTGGTAAGCGTCAAGACTATTTGAACATCGAGAAATATTTATGAATGTGAATAAAGTCTGTTTTTCAGAAGAAATGTTAAAGACACCTTGCTCTTGTAAAAAAGCTGCATTTGTGACCTGTCGCGAAGAAAGGGACCTTAGTCCAAAAGGCAAGATTTTTCAGGGCGAGCGTTTGAAATAGCTGCGAAAAACGTAGAATCTATGAGTGAAAGGTCGCTATGTTGCCTAATGTAAGGCAGAAAATTTTTGTAGAATTTTTTCGTTTTGTTCATTAGAAAGAGCAATTTAATAAATATTTAATGGTGAAAAAACCCGAAAATCGATTTTTCAGACTAAGGTCCCTTTCTTCGCGACAGGTCAGATTTATTTGTTGTGCAAGTTGTTGACAAATTTGTTGTTTTTCTTGTTTTTATGATAATTATCATTCAGGTTCTTGTATTGTTGAAGTTGAATGATTGAAATAATAATTTCTAACGCTATAAACATTACATCGCATGTATTCGTTGTATTTAATGATATACTTCTTCATGAAATATAAATAGTGATGTTTGAAAGAACTTTGTATTTTGTAAGGTGAAGGACCCTATTAAGGGCAATCTAAGATTTCCACCATAGAATAAACGAGTTTAAAAAGACTTAACGAATTATATAATGTTAAATATGTTTATATAAGTAAAGTTTGGTCATTTTTCAACTAAATCATAGTGCGTTTGAAATTTTAATCGCCTATTTATCGAAAATATGTTGCTTTTCTTGAGCCTCTGCAAGGGGCTCAATTAAGGGCAACCTTCGGAGGTGCAATTAAGGACAACTGAAAGAAAGTTTTTCCAGCGATTCTTGAAGAAGGAAAAAATTTTGTTACAAGAGTTTTCATATGAAAATTGTATTGAAATTAAGATGAGTCTTATGATACATAAATTTTGGGTAATTTTGTATAACATACTTTTGCAAAAACCGTATTATTCATTTATCTACTTCTTCTTTTCGATTTTTAGAACCAATTTAAATTGAATAACTATCAAAGGTGAAAAAAAATGTACCATGTAAAAACAACTATCAGCAAACTATAAAATGTGTAAAACACAGATGGGAAAAATTGGAATATATATTTCCAATTGAAATATAATAGAACTTAATGACTTTATGACTTAATGACGCATACACCAATTCTTCAAAAAAAAAACAACGATCAACGGCACAAAATAATGAACACATGAATATTAGAGAATATGACAACTTATTGCAAGGAATCAAAATATATGAATAAAATATAATAATTTTGTATGTAAGGGACTCAGAAATTCAATTTCATTACAAAAACACATGATATTGACTTCAAAATTCGACAAAACTATCACACTCCGAGGCAAAAGCAATTTATCCTCAAAAGCAGAATTATTTACAACATTTTTAACTGACGAAATCCACAGCGACATGAAAAAAAGACTTTAGGTCTAAAAATGTGTAACAATTCGTCATCAATAATGTGAAATTATGTTTTATAAACAATCTATCGTACAGCATTGGCCTTAATAGGGCTACCTTCAAATTCCGGAATAATTAACCGCACTCTTACTTTTTACGTATTTTTCACGACTCATCGAAGTTTTTATGTATTTCACGATATTCGACAATGTTTTCACTATAAATTTATCAACTTACGTTACATTAAACTGATTTGTACATTACAGAATGTTCTTTTTTGAGTGGCAGAACAACTACGAGAATGCACTAACACAAAGCAACATCACGCTTTTTTGTCATCTAGAGAGTGGCGCATCAATTTAAATATTTTTTAATACTCATATACAATGAAAATAGCGGAAAAATTGCACATCTTTACAAACTATATCTATCGAATAATGTTATAAAGTAAAATGTTGCGATTTTTCCGAGAAAATTTTATATTTCTTCGATGAGAAAAAAAATTTTAATTGCCCTTAATTAAGCCTCTGCCTTCAATAGGGTCTCTTACCTTACGTGTTCTATTTAAATTTCTCCGTCTTTCATAAGTTATAATTATCCAAAAGTTATTAATTATTCAATTTTTTGTTGAATAATGTAGAAAAATGAAGAAAAATTGGTCATAAT
>JAUMHM010000083.1:48221478-48243924 GCA_032362435.1 Melikaiella ostensackeni
AAGCGAATGAAGGAAGTACGGACCATGCGAACTGACGAAATTATGCGCTTGCGTGGCACCGCCCGCATTGTTGGTGCGATACTGAACGAGTAGGCTGGCTTTAGAGAGCCGCTTTCTGCACGTCTTGCTCCCCTGACCCTCGAACGAAATTCTCGGAATAACATATTGCGAACTGACTTACAAGGGACTTTCAATGTACTTTAAAAGAAGAAACCTCTTATTTTTAAATTTTGGTTATTAATACAAGATGCACGATATTATATTTAGCATTCTTTATTCCTGAAGCCATTCAAATATTTTGGATTTGGAACGTATTTATTTCAAAATTGTTCAAATCCAACTTATGATTTTGAAACCAAATGTATTTGAATGTTATACTGTAAAATTATTCGACTTTGAACGATTTCAAGTTTTTAATTAAAAATTCGTTACCAATCCCAGTTGCAAAATTTCAAAGTTACTCGTTACATTTACTGACTAAAGTAGGTTAAATTTTTTTTAAGGCAGAAACGGAATTTTGGATTTTATTTAAAAAATATTATGTATTAATAGCAGAATTTATTTATATTTTATTGCATAGGAAACTTTTTAAAAATCAAATAAACGTTGTGTTGAAAGGATTTGTTGTAATCTCATTTTCTAGTATACCCAGAAATAAAAAAAAATGTTTAAATTAAAATTTTAACGTAGGAATAATTTTGTTCTTCCTTTCAGCATTGACATTTCTGGAAACGATTATCGTTTATTGGAAAAAAATATTTTTCTTATTTTTATCGGCCTTTCAGCAGAAAAAAAACTTCCGGCATACTGTTACATCGAGACATTCAATCATGATTTCCTCGAAACAGAATAATTTTTTTGGATCACAAATTTTTTATTCTCACTCAGCATCCCCATATCTCAGGAGTAAGTTTTTATTTTTTAAAACTAGAAATTCTATTTTTAAATCGCTACCGAAAGCCGATTTTCAAAACCTGTGAAATTTTAATTGCAAAATTCTTCAACGATTACTCGGAATTGGCCAACTTTTTTTAGATCACCCCCCCCCCCCACCATTCATAAACTTAATATCACGGAGTAAGTTTTCATTTTTTATTTAAACTAAAAATTACATTTTCTATCGCAATCCACAGCCGAGCCTGCTTCAATTTGGGGTCTGTGTCACTTTGAGATTGTCATCTTGCACGCCTATTCGCTTGAAACTGGATAACTTTTTCTAATCAAACTTTTTTGGTCTCAATTCAGAAACACTTTAGCTCGGGAGTGAACTTTTTTTTTAAAAAGTGATTACGATTTTACAGGATGGTGTTTTGCTCTCCTGAAAAATTCGGATTTTGTTGGTTATCCAGTTCTGTACTCTGTCATCCTCTATTTATGTCTTTAATAAAAATAAAAATAAATAAAAAATAAATAAAAAACCAAACAAACACTTGTTAAAAGGCTTATCAAAATCTTTTTTTTTCCATTTTTAAGAGCAGTTCTTGCTCAAAGGGCAGCAAAGTGGAAACATTATTACTAAAAGTAACTTCAAAAGTAACTGCAACCAAGTTACAAGTTTTAGAAAAATTGGAACTCAAATTGAAGCTCAAATTGAAATGTCAAAAAGCGGCGCAAGTTTGAGGCACAAGTTCTTACAGGGTAGCCACTAGAATCCAAGAAACAAATAACCAGTCATTTCCAGATCTTTAAAATGGTTCAAATCAAACTTTCCAAGCTCGACAATTTTTATTTGACAGGATCACTTACCAGTACCAAGGAACTGGCATCCTCGAGCGCGCACCGCCGCCCATAAATTGGCACTGAGTTGTTGAGGATTTTGGTGTTGCAGAATGAGTTCGGTGACCGAGCGCTCTCCTAAGCTCCTGGCGGCTCTTACCGCTCGTGCACGACCTTCGGGTTCCACTAATTGACATCCTACCAATGTCACCAGCTTCCTCTGCATCGGACGAGACACTAATCCCACTCCTGCAAATAAATAATATAGTCTACATTTCTGAATAATAATTTGGATAAACCCGAGTGGTACATGACTTTAGATGCATATGGATCATAAAGAATACAAATATGTAAATTACCGGTAGTAGAGTTTGGAGTAGCCTGACATGGTTTGAGATAAAGTGCAAGTTCCTCGATGCAACGCTTGGCTACCAAATAATGGTCGAGCTCTTCGGGTGGTAATAGTTTTTGATAAATTGCCAAAGCATTGTTTGGAACCGGATTTCCCACTAATTGCAGTAAGGCTTCATTTACCGGTAAACTTTCAATTTCCGTGTTTATAGCACTCTGAAAAAAGACGAGATTATATCGCCCGACTTCATCATATTTAATGGAGGGAAGCTTTATGAGACAAAAGAAGTCATTTCATGTCAATTCGCTGGAACCTAGGGACGTAAGCAATAAAAGTACGAGTGTGATATTGAAACAGTAAAATGGCAGAATAAATACCTGTGAAATTCTACATAAAGTCGGTATACTTGATTGAAACTGCAAAACCTTACAGAATAATATTAATGCGGTTCTTGTGTACTGCTAGTGATTTATTTACTATTAAAAATAAACATTGTAATCCTTGGGAACTAAGTCGCAACTCTAAAGTTGGGACTTTATAACCAGAATTCTTGTAATGTTTTTTTTTTAACTAATAGTGATTTGGTTGATAGCAATCAAAGACCGATGATATTGTTTCGTAAGGGATGATTGACCAGACTCAAAAATCTTGCAAAATGACCAGATGATTAAAAAAAAGTCGTAAATTTATTTTTGATTCATAGTCACTTGTGCACAGTATTGTAATAGATACTGATGATGGATTTTTGTGAATCAAGTGAATGTCACTTGCAAAAGTCGATTGTCGTTTGCAGTGAAAGCATCATTACGTACCTGGTCAAACGGACATTGTTTACGATGTAAATTTGCAAGGCACATGCGGCATATTGTGTGGCCACATCCTAAAGATATGGGTCCACGTATAGCCACATCAAAATCATGACAGCAAACTGGACAAGAAAGAAATTCAGTCCACTGAGGTGCCTGTATTGGCATTCTATAAAAAATACAACAGTGAGATGTATAGTAAAAGTGACATCTTGCCTTTGTTGTATAAAATTCATGTCACACTTTCCATCAGTAAATCAATACACTATTACTTTTTTTCGTAATAGAAATTTATACCCAAAAGTGAAAAACGTTCAAAAGCGAATAAACGCGCAAGTTTCCAACTTGCAGTCTTCACTTTTTTGGATATAAAAATGTGCTGCTAATTTTCTAACCGAAATTTTTCCAACAATATTATTCTTGACTTGTGGTTAAGCATATTAAGATGCTGACTTTTAAACATTTATGAAATAAATTTCAAGTTTCAAACATGCAACAGAGCGTCTTGCGACTATATCTGTTTAAAGATCAAGACTCTATTTGGACTTGTAGTCTACTTGATAAAATTGTTTACAAAGTAATGCAGTTTTTTTAAATTTTTTTATTTTAGTGACTTTGGATAATATTATTGCATAGATAATTTAAACAATTGAAAATCTGAAGACAAATCCGTAATTAAAACAGACGCTTCAGGGAGGCGTAATATAAACAAGGAAATGCTTATGTAAACACTATTCATATCAGTGGTTAACATATCTTGTAATCAACATATTTGTGACAGCTATGTAACGAAAACATTAAGTATATCTGCTAGTGAATCATGTCTTACTGTTGGTAGAAAAGTACGTCTTTTTTCATCACTGGACAGCAGACATTGACGCTTTTTAATTAAAATAATGACATTTACAAAATAAATGTAAGCTTTTCTGTAAGTATGTAATTTTTAGTTGGAAATACGTGTAAGGTTGAGAATAAAACATATTCTTATTTGCATTCAAGCTGAAGTTGAAAACAAAATAATGTCATGGCAACAAATTTTCACTTCGATTGAAGCATTCGAAATGGAGCCATTTCAAATTTAAAACATATAAAATGGAAGAATTCAAACTAGAGTGTTTTAGTAAAGCGCGAAAAATCGTCATCTTTTTAATAGAAGCGTTCAAAATTTTTAACACAAAATTTCAAAATCGGACAATTTTAAGATCGAAACTTGTACAACTAAACGATTTTGATACAAATTTTGTACACACTTGAAAAATATTTCAAATAGAAAATATCCACATTCAAAGCTTAAAATTGTACCTCATCTTTTAAACGTTCAATCATTGAAATGAAGCATTCGAAACTCAACTATATATTAAATTGAAGCATTAAAGATTCCACAATTTTAAATTTGTAACAATCAAAACTGAGAAAATTTTCAAATTGCAACTTTCAAAATGAAACCATTTCAAGTTTTCATGTCTTGTAAAAAAAAAGTAATTATAAATGTGTGCGTCCATATTAAAACAGCTCATTTTGTCAGTTATTAATAAGGGTCATCTTTAGACAGAATTCAGTTTGAAGTTGACCCTTATTGACAAGCAACAAAGTGGGCTGTTTTATTATGGACGTACACAAATTTGAAATATTAAAAATTTAACACATAGAAATTTAAAATATTCGAAATTTTCTGATAAGAAATTTAAAAGTTGAGATTTTTTCTGAAACATGTTTTTAAAAAAAAATTCAATATATAAACACTCAAAATTAAACAATGTTTAATTGCAAGTCTGAAGAATTGAAGAAATTTCAAATTGTAGTCAGAATTGCACAATTTTTCCATGAGAAACAAGATTGACGAGATGAAAATTAAACAATCTCAATTGAAGGGGTCAGAGCAAAAAGTGGTGAAGTCCACATTTTGGAGAAATTGAACAAAGTACTGGCAAATAGACAAATTGATTTGTACTGTCGCGTGGTAATTAGCCAGAAGAAGTAGATAAAAACATGAAAAATCTATATATTCAAATGAAAATTTGAATCACTCACTTTAGTGCAAAAAATTGCCAAGTGACAAAAAGTGCTAAGTCCGCTAATACAATGTCCGACATAATTTTTGTCCCTAAAAAATTCAAGTGATTCTTGTAGGATTTTTTGTGTAGATTACGAATTTATTGACAAAAATTCTCTGGCACGTCGAGCTTTTGAGAAATTTGGGGTCAAAAGGTAAACAAAAAAGACACGTTTTTGACAATTTTTGGAAGACCATAAAAAATAATAAAGACATACTAGAATCTTGGACGGGGGCTCAAATGAAAGCTTGGAACTTTTCCTTAAAATTTATTAGACCAGAAACTAAGGGACATGAAGCCATTTGGAACCGTTTTTTTTTAGTCGCGAGCCATAGCCCGTGCTTTTCATTCGAAGAGAAAAGCACGGACTACGGCGTGCGACTTTTAAAACCGTTTACTTTACTTTTACTTTTAACTTGTTTAAGACAATCGAAACACAAATTAATTTTAATTTAATGGAATTGAACGTTTATTGCTATTGCTGAAAAAGATTTATAATACAGTCTTTCTGCTTTCTGTCTTGGTTACGTTCTTTCATTCACTATTCACTAAACTCGTTACAAAACGTTGCAATTCCAAATTTTATTTTGTTTGTAGCACCAGCAGAACTTTTCTGCGTTGCTTTAATTGAAGAATTATGTTTAATGAAAGTCTAAAATTATGTTGCAAAAAAACCCGGATACTTTCAATAATTTATGTATAAACGTGGGATCGCCATGAAACTATCAATGAACAATAACTCGACAACACAAAACTGTAACTTGAAACTTTTTGCACTGACCCCTTCAATTTGAAATGTTAAATATTTCACATCTAGCCAGAAAAGTCTAAAGTTGTACAATTTTCAAGTATTTAAAAACCACTGTTGAAACACTATAAAAATGCTTGTAGCAGGTAAAAAATGTGTATGCAACCATATAGTAAAGAGAAAGTTACATGAAACTACCAAGTCATTAAAAGTATTTAAACATAATAATCTAGATTCCACGATTAATTATTCAATAAATTATTAATTTCAATTCATTTAAATATGCATTGACTTTACTTGCATTTTTTTAAAAGTTTGATTGGTGTATTTGATTTTAATTCAATTTAAAAAATGTCAAATAATATTACTATTGAATATTAAAGGGATGTAACAAAGACTTAAAAATTTCTTAAATTCTCTCTGAATGCAAAATGGGATTTAAAATCTGTAAAACGTTTAGTAGTATTCAGTCGTGAAATAAAAACGAGGTTGCATTCTACGAGTGTTTATAATTTTTGTTTCTGATGAAATGACAATTTGAATAAAGTAAATGGCAATTATTACATGTAGAGTATTGTAGTATACAACTTAACGCAACATTTGTAAAATATCAACAGATTATGGTTGTTTACCACATTTTGTTTCAAGTAAAAAAGTTTGCACCTTATTTGCATAAGGAATTATCCTAGCATTTTTTGAATCAAAGTTATATCGCTTTCAAAGTAAAAAAATTCTTTTCTAGAATTGAGGTCACGACAAAAACAAGTACAGAGTTTTTCCTCCGCGTATAATGTCGAAACTTTGTGCCAAATTTGACTGCACACATACATAACAACAAAATCGATACATCAGCCTTTTTAGAACTTGAATTTTCGCGATAAAAGTGACAATATTTACCTTACTGCACAATATGCCGTAATGCGTTTCGAGTACGTTGCCTACATTTTGTAGAGAGTAATCAATATCATCAAAAAGAGAAGCGGAGATCATGCCGACGAGCAATTTACTGAAAAAAATTGCAAAACGAGAGAATGTGGAGTTTTCTCGAGAAATCCTCATTCACGAATACGTCCAAGATTATTGTCCACGTTGCGTTCAATTACAGATTCGTCCTTTTGATGAAAAAGGAACCGTAGATCACAAAATACAAAGTATAAGATAAAAAGGTTTTTTTTAGCGATCGCGTGGTCCACTCGACACAAATAGGCGAGACGATAATTTTATTTTAATTAGTCTCTTCTTTTTAATCTGAATTTCAATGCCGCGATGTGGTCTGATTTTGACTTTTTTACACTTTCGATTCCAACATCGTGCCACGAAATGCAATCTTTCGCGACTCGGATTAAAGAGCGTAAAAGAGAAGCAGATTTTTTGCTTACCTCGTGATTACGTTCAGAAAACATCACTTTTATTACCAAATCACATCTCCTGTAATTCCATCATTGAAATGTGAATTGTGAACAACATCAGTAAAGCACAGATAATGAGATGAACTTGACATGCTCTTTTCATTTCTTTTTTTTTTCACATCAGTGACTGCACATTAGTCATTTCTCCAATCTCCACGAAAAAGTACGTACTATGCACATGAACGAAAACAATCTAGAAATATCTGGATTTACTCCCAATCCGACAGGTGGCGACACTTTCGATAATTTCTAGATGACAGGCGACCAATAAGGTTGCCGGAAATTTGTGTGGCGCAAAATTCAAAAGTTGGGCTTTTTATTAAATGTAATCAAAATCTCGAAAATTGAGAAAAAATATGAATATTATATTATTTAATTGTTCTTTGAATGGACAAGTTATTGAATTTGTTTTAAAATTAAAAAATTAATAACAAAAGTTGGCTGTTGCAAATCGAGTTTCAAGCTTATTATTTTTGAATCTGGGGTGTGTCACGAATTTCATTATTTATTTTGAGATGTGACTCTAGTCTGACATATTTAGAATGACGCGGGATTCAAAATCAATGGGAAATGAGAATGTTTGAAAAAATTGTCTTTTAAGCTACAATGTGATTAGTAAAAGCTAATCAAATTGTAAAATAGTTGGAAACTAAGAATGCCAATTTAAAAATTAAGAACTTGAATGAGCTATATAATTTAAAGTAATCTGAATTCGGAAATGCTCTAAATTCCAAATTTAAAAAAATATATCATGATTAAAAATGTTGAAAAACGAAAGCCTAGTTATGCCAAATTAAAATAATCAGTCACGAAAAAACAAATTATTTTCATATTTTAAAAACTTTTAATCTCTTTTTGTTATATTATTACAGGAAATTACATTTTTTAAAATAATTCTAATTTCAAAAACCTTTTTTTTTTGATATTTCAATTTCAAAATTGCCAAAATTTTAACGACTCTTGATCACAAAACAGTTCATTTTTGGGCGCATTAAATCTAAAACTGTTGATTTCTGAAATTGTTAATCAAAGCATTCCAAATTTTTAGTTAAAAATAATTCAATTTAAATTCTTTCAATTGATAGGTTGTTGAATTTTCAACAATTAATTTTGAAACTCTGAAATTTTTAATGCTTGGATTCATAATTTAGTAATTTATTTATTAATGCTTAAAAAAACAAAGTAAAAAAATGTTGCTTGATATTAAAATAGTACGTCCGCTTTCGCATGGTAAATTTTTTAATTTTTTTAATAACAAATAGTTTTATTTAGAGTGCTTCTACATGATTTGAAACGGTTTTACTTGGAATGCTTTATTAAAAATTGTTAGCACACATATATGGTCAGTTTTCTATCTACAATAATTTTATATTTATTTTTGCAAATTGTTCAACTTGAATGCGCCAATTTAGAATTAGGTATTTAATTTCAATCTTCAAGTTTAAAATTAGTTTTTTTTAGAAAACCTCTAATTAGAAGAAGGCAAATTTAAAAGTCTTTTTGAATATAAAATTATGCAATAATTTTATATTCAAGTTTGCAATTCAAACTAAGAAAAATACAGGGTTGTCAGAAAAGATGGCTAAAGTAGATATAAGAATTTGATTTATTGTAAAAACAGCAAGCAAGAGAATAAAAAAATTTCTCAAATATTTGCATCAATCAATTGTCCAAAAATACTAGATAGAAATTTTCGTTAATACAACGAAATTGTATTTAGTTTAGCAGGATATTGTTCGTCGAGTTGCCGAAATTCAAAAGCACAATGATTTCGATCCTTCTTCATATCGAGTTCATTATACAAAATTGACAGTAGGTATAATGTGCTTTTAACTCGTCCAAAGGCCTCAGTTTTACTAAAAAGAGTTTTTGCCTTAAGAAGCGCTTTAATGGCATTTAGAATCGCTCTATCGCGTTTTGAACTGGGCGAAGGCGGCGCAACAGCTACTAAACATTTAGCACGTAAAACTAAAGCTCTTCCTTGGTCGTAGAGTCCTCCTTGTGTCAGGATTTCAACAATAGCTTCATCAACGAGCTTTGAAGCTTGGTAAGGCATCCCCATGGAAAGCTGAGTATTCAAAGAAATTAAGTGTTTTGACATGTATTATTTTTATTTTTAATAGTAAATAACTAAAGGATGGCCATTAAAATCTTTGAAAAACATTCTTAGTCATTAAGAGTTGAACGTTTTCAAAATTAAGTATTCAGAAGTGAAGAATTTGAAAATGCTTGCAATTGAACATTTAAAATTCAAAGCTTTCAAAATTGATCCATTCGAAATTTGTAATGCTTAAATTTAAATTCGAATTATTTATCAAATGTTGATTAAACAGACTCAAAGTGACCGCTGGACCGTGAGATGTTGAGACTGGAAAGATCCGAGAATTTTTCCAATTTTCAGTAGAAAAACCTATTATCTAATCACTTTAAATGCCATTTGATGTGACAATGCTAATTATGTAATACTGAACATGTAGTTACAATTTTGGGAGCTTTGAATTCTGGATTCTCCGTTTTTTTAATTGTTTAATCCAGAACACTACAAATTGAAAAATGTCCAGTTTTTCATGCTTATTTTCGTAAATGTTTTTTTTTTAACAGCATTAAATTAAATAACTGTTTACTCTTCCAGGTTTTCGATTTTAGAATGTACAATAATGAAAGCTTCTGATTTGATATTTTACAATTTTAAGCACTTATATAGAAGAATTATTCAATTTTTTAAGCTGGGACTTTGTAAATGTTTTATTTTGATGGGCCTTAGCTTTGAAATTGTATAATTTTCAATGTTTTATTTTGAAAAAGTGCGCCTATTATGCAAGTATTTTTAAGATTACACTTTTGTCAAATTAGAGGGCTTTCAATTTTTAATTATACATTAACTTAGTTTACGCGACATCTTGTAATTTGTGTTTTTGAATAATACAACTTTACTAGTACCTGTATATTTGCGAGATGCATTTTGACAAGAGCCGAGTAGTATGATAAATGATTTCGCATTGCTATTTCCAGTGCAGAGTTCAAAAGAACAATGGAATTACAACCAGCAATACTAGATCCCAAAAGTATGGAAGCGCTGGTTATTTCACTAGAAAGAATCATGGCACGAACGCGATTTTGTGGCGTTACGCCTTTCATATATTCTATGCTATTTACAATCAGCAGTCCTTTCGGAAAATCGCCCTTGGCTAAACAGACTTGTGCTTGTCTAAAATGTTGAATTATTTTTTAAATTAAATTTTACAACGTCAATTGTGTTGCAAGATGTTTTAGTGTGGTGGAATTTGCTACCTGAATTTACTTTCTAGTGGATCCAAACTAACGATGAGAGTTGCTATGGCTTCTGCTTCTCTCCATTTTTCGCTCTTCATCAACTGTGTAAAATGATAGAGTTGTTCACTTAACATCCACACCTGTTGTACAATATAAATATACATGTCTTACTATGTAATTATTCATAATAATTTGGAAGCGTGCAACGATTGCACACTGAAATTCAAAGATACATATCGTACTTGAATAATGTTTGCAATGACTTACTTTGTTACTTGGTTCGTTGGGAAATCTTTCTTTGGCGTGATCCAAAACAACACTCGCCAAATTATATTCTCCAAACTCAACCAGTATATTCGCAAGATTAACAACTGCTTGGCAGGTTGAGGGGCCGTTAAACATTTGTTGTTTCTTTTCACCCGTATTGTGTAGAAGCAAGAGTTGTGAACATATAGATGACATTTCGGTTTTACCGTAATATGCCCACAATGCTGACTTTTCGGTCAAAGTCATGGACATGAGGTCAATCATCGAATGCTGACAATTGACAATATCAGATTTCATGAGAGTCTGTGAAAAATTATTCTCTATATAATATAATACATTTTCTTAAATTTCGCATGAAATATTTATTACAATACCATATCGACTTTTGGTTAAAAAAACATGTAAATAGACACTTGCAAATTAAAAAAAAATTAGTTTTGCACTTGTTTGAATTTGTCCCGAGGAGTGTTGGTAATTTTTTTCATCTTGTACTCGGAGAGACGCAAAAATCTGGCTATGAAAATCAAATGTTGATAACACATTCCTAGATGCAAATTGAGACTAGTATTACTGCGGTAGTAGTTTCCGGGGGACGTTAAAACATTATCCTCTCTTGGTGCATCGAGTTGATGAAAAAATCAGCGGACCCAACCACTTTGATGATTCCTTGAAGTTGAATCAATTCCCAAGATGAATTCATGTTACTCATCATGCCCCTCGAGACAAATTCAGACAAGTGTCACTGCCTTGTCGGTTTCTGGGAAATGTAGGGAAACGTCGTCACTTGGTCAACTTGATTGATGAAAAAATAAATTAGCAAGAGTTGAGAGTTACGATTCTTTCGAAACAAGTTGGTTGATTTATTTGACTTGTATTTTTCATTTAATTTTTTGATAAAGCGAGCCAAGATAGTTTCCATTGGATGAGCAAGGGAGTGGGGAGAGGTGAGTTTTGGGGCTTGATGAAATATACATCTCCGGGTGGGATTATAATTAATGTCACTATGTAGAATTTTTTGAATTTTTAAATTCTTTTTAATTTTTTTTTTAAGTGAAGCAAGACATGGTTTCCGTTAGATGAAAAAGGGGTAGGGTTAAGGAGTTGTAAAACTGCGTTATGATGACCGGGTGGTTCGGGAACGTCTTTGGAATATGACTTGGTAGGCTTTTCGGACTTTGAATATTGTTTTAAATTATGGCCAGGCCGACGAAGCTGTGGCATTTTTCACGTTTAAAACAAAACTATTATCCCTATAAAAAAACGTTAAAGGCGATTTTGTAGGACTTGTTTAGGCGAGCAATTTTGATTCTAGACACTTTATCGCACCTCGTGAGGTTTAGTTGTAAAGTAGAATTTTTAATTTTCTTTTTCATGGTTAAAACCATAAATATTGGTGGTAGAATGCTGGCCAACAAACTTGATAAGAATGTAAAAAATAATGATTGAATTGTCAATTTTGAAACTAATTGAAACGTCGACAGTGTCAATCCATGTTAAAAAAAAATCCTCGTAAAAAAAAACCAATTCCAAACAACTGGAAACTTGAATGCAATGCAGAAGCTTGAATTCAAACAAAGAGACAGGATGCATCCAACGTACTTTATCTTATGGATACTTTGTTGGTACCTCAAAAACATGTTGAGGATTTACTCCCTCCATTGCAGAGTTGTGGGCAGAGGCGATGAGACCCAAGCTTATCGTGTGTGAGATTCCCAACATGCATGCTTTTCCAACAGACCTTTCTATCAAGGGTCCCCTGAAATGATTCAATTCCTCATTGACAAACTCAACTGTCAATTACTTTCTGAAGAAGTGATTGAAATAATCTTACTTTTTCTCATCAGTTAGATGATACATCCAAGCATGAGCGAGTTGAAGACAAACATTATCTCCAGCTTCTTGTGCCATCATAATGGCTTCTTTCAACGCAGAACGGGCTACGTCTCTGGAAATAATTAAAATGTAAGATTGAATGAATGCAAGTTTTAGTTGTCTTACTCAATCTTAATTGCAAACTTACTTGTGATTAAATTGTGCGTGAAGAGCAGCGAGATTTAAAGCAGCGTATCTAAAGGTTCGCGACCTATCATCTGATGTTGATCGATTTTCCAGAGGTGCTAATCTATCGAAGCAGTGATAAAGACTATCCAAAGCTCCACAGTATTCATTAACCCGCAAACAATTGAGGTAACTTAAATAGTGCTGAAAAAAGAAGCAAAATGATTTATATTATAATTTTGAGAAATCATCAGACTTTACACTGCACAAGTACAAGTTTTCAAACAAGTACCAAATTCCGATCTATTGAATAATGCAAAAAAAACTTACAGCTTCAGCATAGTAAGGACTGCAAGTTAAAAGTTCTCGCACAAGAGCTTGAAGTTCAGCTGGTGGAAGGGCTTTGTGTTCATCTGTTTGCAAAGCATGAGCTTGTTGAGCCACAAGAAGCTCTGCTTGTCTTCCGCCCCATATATGTTTGTTCCTATTAAAGCTGATGTGTTGATACAAAAATGAACAAGACTTTTCAAGCAGGAAAAAATAATAATCGCATTTAAAAAATCAATTTTTTTATTGTTTAGAACTTTTTAAAATTGCATTTTTTAAATTCAACTTTAGAACGAGGTGCATATTAGGACGGGTCGAAAATACGAAAATTTTGAAAATCGAAAATAGCTAGTGATGAAAAGTTGCTACGTGTTATTACAAATAAGAGGCTGGTACTTTTTGAGACCAAAAATTGTTCTACGACGTCGCAATGAGGTCAAACAAATTTTATTTTGAGAATTTATAAAAAATTTTCTATGGGTACGAAAATTATGGTAATTTTTTGTATGTACAGTTTTTGGTAAGAAATGCTAACAAACAATTAAAATTAAAAATAAAATAAACTTTCGTTAAAGTTGAAAGTTTTTGAAAATGAGCAAAAATGACAAGTAAGCACTAGACAAGTGAGGCACAATTTCCTTAGGTCTCGAAATTTTTTCTTCTTGGACGTTACATTTGTTAAAAATTTGTAAATTTATTGATCTACGACATTAAAACAGCTGTCAAGTCTAAAAAGACATTTTTTTGAGGTCTAAGGAAATTACAGCTCCTTCTCCAGTACAAATTAAAAGCATATCATACATAATATTAAAATTATTTCTTAATTTGGATAAAAATTAACCAAATGTTAAAAAATGTCATTTTTGCTCGTTTTCCAAAATTCCAACTTTTGCAAAAGTTTAATTTTTTTTTAATTTTAATTTTTTATCAGCAATTAATACCAAAAATAGTACACGAAAAAATACCATAATTTTCGTACCCATAGAAGAGTTTTGTGAAATTCTCAAAATTATACACTCTTGACCTCATTGCGACACCATAGGACCATTTTTTGTGGCAGTGTATTATTATCAGTTTGTTTTTAAGTTTATAAAAATATAATTTTCAAAAGATTCTTTCAAAAACTCAAACAGATTTTTAAAGACTTCAGTCAAGTTGAAAAAGAATCTAGAAAATTGTAAAGAAAATTTTCTTATTTTACAAGACTTTACCAAATATTATAAAAAATTCAAGTCAGTTTAAAAGGTATGTATGTAGGACTTTTCAAATTTTGGACCTGCTAAGTATCTTTTAAAATGATTCGAATTTTTCCTAAAATTAAATAAAAAATCTTGCAAAATAAAAAAATTATCTTAAAATCATCCAGATTCTTTTTCGAAATTTTTAGGAATTATTTGAAATATTTGGAAATCTTTTACAATTTTCTCTCAAGATTAATTTTTAAAAATGAAAAATTATTTGAAATTTTCTCAGGAAACTTGAGAAAAATTTTTTTTCTCTTGAAACCTTTCAAAATTCTTGAAGATTTTTTTTTCGAAATCTTTAAAGATCTACATTTTGTTTTGAATTGTTTGAAACCTTTCCACTTTGAAATTAATTTTAAATCTTTTGAAAACTTGTAAATATCTCTTAAACTTGCTTGAATTTTTTCGAAAATTCTGTAATGTTGCAAAATTGAACAATTTTGCTTTAAAATCTTGCATATTCTTTTTCGACATTTTAGGAAATCATTTGAAATGAACTGAAATCTTTTATAATTTTCTCTTGAAATTTATTTTTCGAAATAAAAAATCATTTCAATTTTTCCCAGGAATCTTGAAAAGTTTTTTTATTCTCTTTCTTATTCAAAATTTTGAAAATGTTTTTTTTTCGAAATCTTCAAAAATCTACATTTTGTTTTTAAATAGTCTGAAATTTTTCAAGTTTGAAATTATTTCCTAATCTTTTTTGATAAACTTGTAAAACATTTTGATCTTTTAAAATAGTTTTCAAAGTTTCCCTAATTTTTTGGTTTAAATCCTGAAAAATTAAAAAAATTGTCTTGAAATCTTCCAGATTTTTTTTCGACATAATTTGAAATCTTAATAACTTAAAAAGTAATATTTTAAAATAAAACCTAAATTATTTGAAATTTTCCCAGAAATCTTATTGTCGGTACCGGTAATTTTTGTGTGTATTTTTTGTCCATAATTTCATTTTTCTCATCTTTTTGAAACTGTGAAAATTTTTAAAAATTATAGTTGTGTAGCAAAATGTTAAAAGGAGAATTATTTTCCAGTATTAAAAAAAAATCATTTACAATCAAAATTTTCTCTTTTGTCACTAATGGTGAGAAGCATTCAGAAATAAATTTCAGCATAAAATAAAATTACTTGAATGGCAATATTTATTTACTAAATTGATGGAGAAAATTCGTAATCTTTATTGATAGATAAAGACATAAATTTAATATGGTGAAGGGGTTATGAATAGAATCTTTTGTCATGTTTATAACATGTGGTGAAAAAGTTAAAAACAGAATTGTTGCTTTTATTATTAAAGAATCATTAAAAATTTTCTCTTTTAGAAATAACTTTTTAGAATTAAAATTGCTCATTTGAAAATTGTGATTTACAACTTTGTGTTGTAATAATAATAGCAAAGGACAAACTGAAAACAGCAACCACTAAAAGTCATTCCTTCTGAAAAAATCATCGGGGAAATCCTCTTGTAATTTTCGGATGAGGAAAACACGAGGAAATCCACGAGGAATGAAAAGTATTAAAAAATAGAAAATTATTAAAATTATTTAAAATAAAATTTTATTTTAGAGGACTCGCGGATTTCCTCGAGGAATCTAAAAATCATAGCAGATATCATCGCGGATTTCCTCCTGTTTTCCTCGTCCAAAAATAACACAAAGATTTCCTCGAGGATGTTTTCAATAGGATATTAACGTAGTGTCACAACTAATCAGGTTTTCGACAACAATTTTTGCGAGATCTCGTAATTACAAATTTTTAAGAAAAAGGAGAAAGGCCAAGAGTTTTTTATTTGTGAATACACGTAGCAACTTTTCAGCACTAGTTATTTTCGATTTTTAAAAATGTTGTATTTTTGGCCCACCCTAGCGCATATGATTCAAAATATTTTTACAGATTATTGTTCATTACAACTGAAAACATCCCATGTTGTTGACTAAAAAAAGGCGAGATATACGGGAAAAATTTTGGAAATTGTGTAAAATAGGAACAAGGCTGCGGGTTCAAATCGTTGATCTAAAATAAGAAATAATGAAAAGTCCACTACTTACTTGCGAGAAAATGATTCCTCGATTTTCAAGCTTGTAGAATTCTCACAGTCATTCTTGACACCGCCCTTAATGTAATCCTTTAGAGATTCATAAAGTAAAACTACTTGATAGAAGGTTAGTCTCTCGAATGAAATTATTATTCTACGAACGTATAATCCAAGAACAGAATTTTTATTCAATAAGGGTTGAGCTAAAGAATGATCCAAAGCTGGTTTTGTTAATTTCCCAAGATTTTCAAAGAGATCCAAAAGTGCCATGACACCATTATCGTTCAGTGATTGCAATTCATTTTCTAGTGTGTGTGCAAACTGCTGAAGAACAAATTCCGAGGAGTAGAGTAAATTTAAAAGAGGCCTCAAGTCCATATCTGGAGACTGAAATATTAAAATTTGTGTGTATCAATGAAAATTTCAACTATTTATAGTAATACAGATTTATTGGATGGTGAACAATAATTACCTGAATCAATTTTAAAGCTGCTATGCAAAAATCTCGTCTTTCCACAATCTCTGTAAACAAAATTCAAGATTATTAAAAAAGAAAATATTCAAAAATGTTTAAATAAAGAAAAGCATATTACTTACCTTTCGCACTTTCATCACAGTAAATATTAATAAACATAACAATCGCTATTTTGTAAGGTGTTAAAGTTTCTTTTTGAGTTTTCTTGGCTGTGCTTTCAATATTCAGTACTTCTTTATTCATTTTTTATTAACAGTTTTCACCTATTCATAAAGCGATTATTGTCATTCAATTTTATGCGAAATTAGCATTTCTTAAACAATGTTTTCGTTTTTTTTTTAATGTTTGAGTTTAGAGTGACTGAAACATTATAGAAAATTTATCCAATTTATTTCACGTAAAGTAAAACATAATAACAATCAAATTAATGTTAAGCATATGTTTAACATTTTTTCACATATTAGTCAATTTGAGTAACTACTCTAAATTGATTATAAACATGAAATTAAACTGTTTTTTTAATGCACTGGATGAAGTCGGTATTTTTTGAGGTTATAGTAATCGAAAACACATGACAGCGATGTGAGAGCACTCTGCATTTTGATCGAAAACTAAGTATATAAGTTTTTTTTCAATATATATATATTTTTTTTTATATCCGGCAACAGCTGTCACTTGTGTGTCTTTTGTGTTTAGATTATTAATCAACAGTGGTTATGAAACGTTTTATAAAAATGTAGGATTTATCCAAGTTTTACAAAAGGTCTTTTTATAATTTGTGATTGTCGATTGAAAATTTAGGAGCTCGTATTTGTAGTTTTCAAGAAGAATCGTCGTCCCGATTGAGGTTAGATTTGATGACCTTTTTTCATCTTTTTAATTATTTACCTTACTACGCATTTAGTTTCATTAATTTTATTATTTCTGTGTAAAACGTTCCAAGGGTTATATGAAAATTAACTTTCAAGTTAATCTTACGCATATTTTATTCAAAATTTGGAATTACTCTTTTTCTTTTGTTTTTTTTTTAATGAATAATTAACTATACATTTGCAATATAATTACAATACAATACAAATACAATAACCTAATACCTAATAAAGTTGATAAAATATAAAAATGTATTTTATTCTTATAAAATGCAAGTAAAATGAAAAGAACACTGCATATAAGTTTCACATATTCAAATCGCAATAAATAATTTCAAGTATTTACTTTTGTTTCAATTCTAAATGTAAAACATTCTGCATTTTGAAAATTTACAAGGTTCTAATTTAAAATGGTTGATTGACTCATTTTTAAAAGTATATATAAAATATAATTTAAAGAAGCAGTCGAATTTTGTAAGGCGCAAATTTTTAATTGAGAATATATTAGAAGTGTTCATCGCTTGTGCAAAGGTAACAGATTTTCATTGTTGAATAATATTAATTATTTAGCAAGAATATTATTTTTTCTTATTATTATAATAGAAGTAAATTATTTTATTACTCAAAATGGAAGTTTTGGGCAGTTGAAAATTTTTCTTGGATTTTTTTTCCATTTAATAAGAAATGTGACAATTTTGATAATGAAAGCATTTATGAATTTAGTTTTGCTTCCTCATAGAAAAGCTATGTAATGGTAACAATTTCGATTTTTTTTTATTTGTTTAATCAAACGTTACTCAATTAAAAAATGTCTAATACAATGCTCGAAGTAATTGTCCAGATGTGTGTGTGTGTGTGTGTGTGTGTGACACTTTTGTGTGAACACGGTAACGTGAATACGGTTGCAGATAAATTGGTGAAATTTGGGGGGCTGATGATCACCACTGATATCTCAAAACTGACCAAAGGATTTCTAAAACTATTCATTACATTTTTGATCACTTTTATAATATTTAAAAAATATGTTTTTTTATAGTAAAACTTTTTTCATTAACATTATTCAAAGTTGATACAAGAATATGAAAAATTTCTTGACTTGAGACGAATCGATTGACCTATAATGTTAATACATTTCATTAAAGATTAAGGAATCTATGATCATTTATAACATTTAAAAAATCTGTTTTTTACTGTATAACTTTTTTCATCAACATAGTTCAAAGTTGATGCAAAAACAGAAAAGACTCCTTGATTCGAGACGAATTGATTCACCTACTTGTATTTGTATATTTTTACTTCCTCTATGAGGAAGCAAAGCAAAGTGACAAGAAAGCTATAGAGAAGAGACATTGTACAAATATACAGTCTAGATAAGAAATATATATTTCTAAAATTTAGTCTTGAAACAAATACAAGACAATTTGATAACTGTAACGTATGTATAAAAGTATGAGACTATTATTTTGAAATTTATTATATTCCATTATTATAATATTATACCTATATGCCTTAATATAGAAATGGTAATTCTTAAAATCCATTTTAATTTTTTTATTGCTCTTATGTTATGATTAAAGGTTTATCCGCAATACCAAAATGTCTAGCTCAGAATCCGGCGTGGGATGCGTTAGCGAGGTGACGCTTGCTATTAGTAAAACAAAGAGTTCACAAGCAGGAACAGTTCGAGTCCTCGACGGTCCTGATTCAGATGGATCAGGGCATTCTAATTCCTTTACAGTAAAAAGCTTCAATTATCCAGAAGAAGCGAGTTCAAATGGGAATTTAGAAAATTTCCAGGGATCACTATTAGCTGAGGACCTAAGGATACCTATTGTAGGATACGAAGTTATGGAAGAAAGGGCCAGATTCACAGTTAGTAATAATTTATTCATGAAGTATTCACTTTCTTCTTGAAACTAGAGTAATGTTGATTACATAATTTTATCTCTGAAATTTTTGTTTCCTTTCTATATTTGAATTTCATTTTACAATGTTTTAAATTCCTGTGTCGAAAAGCTTCGTAAACTGTAATTTATAAAATATCTCCTACACAATTATAAAAAAAAAAACGTATTTCATGTTCCTTTATAATATATTTTAAATTCAGTTTTCAAAATTCAACTAACTAGCCACGCTCTCCCCTCCTTAAGGGCCCTGAAAATCGTCGGTAAATCCTGTTTTTACCAAGATTTGCGGAAAACGCCGTTTATTCCGGAGAAAATTTATTTTTTATGTGATAATTGAAATTAAAAAAATTCGCCTTAACTATCAGCATCACGCGAACATTTGCTGCTGCGATAGGTAAGGTGTTCTACTGTTTACCTAAAAAGGGGCTAGGAAAAACAGTTTTATACATTGCTTGTTGGTTTCATAACTTATGCGTTTATCGGTCGTGCCGGAGCAGGATTTTGGCTAGACTAACGGCAAAACGATAAACTACCACCTTCTGTGAAACATAAATTTTCCAAAGGTCTCAGTTTTGAATGAGAACATATTTTCCAAATTTACATTTTGCGGAAATTTGTGGAAAGTTTTAAAAGTGTGCGGAACCTTTTTGAAAGTATGGGATGTTTTGGAGATAAGGATTCTTGAAAATTTATGGAATGTTTTCGAAAGTATGGAAAGTCTTGGAAATTTGTAAGAGTTTTCAGAAATGTAATTTTCTAAAATGAGAATTTAGGGAAGTTTCTAAGCTCGTTAAGTTTTTATTCACGTTTGGAAATTCTTACCATATTTTTAGAGCAATGAATGGTCTTTTCCCATCTTAGAGGCCAAACTGCAGGAGAATGGTGCCCTCCTCAGTGTACAACACAAACCTGTCATAACTCCTCTGGCTCTGGCTTGGTTTTCATACTTTCTTTGCATGACCGAAGTTTGGTGGGACTGACGTTATGAATGGACACTCCACCTTATGACGATTTAACTGCTTAATTTGGACATGATTTTATACTCATGGAATAATTTTCTCGCATCAAGTTATAGTTGGGTGTATACTTTTAACAGTGAATAATACAAATAATAATGTAGCCTCGGATAGGATTGACACTTCTGTTGACGAAAGGCATGTCCTCGGAAAGTTTCAGTCGATTAATGGAGATTGAGTGTTTAAAATGCTAGAGGTATAAAAGATCTTAAGGAAAAGGAATTGCGGGATACAATGTGCGTAAGGAAGCTGAATGTTTTATGTGTACTGGAAACAAAGAAGAAGAGATTTGAGGTGATAAAGATAGAGGACGGACTCGAACTTTGGTCAGGAGTAGATAATGGAACATATGGTAGCCAAGGAGTCGGTCTGCTTATGAACGAGAGAGCAAAACAACATGTCAAAAAGTATGAATGTGTATCTCCTAGATCACTATGGGTTAGAATGAAAGTAGAAATCAGAAGGCTATTTATTATAGCGTGCTACGCCCCGTTGATGGTGACAGTAGGGATGTAAAAGATACCTTCTGGGACTCTTTAAATGATATTTTAGGTACTTGCGATCCTGGCGAAAGAATAATTTTACTCGGAGATATGAATGGCTAGGTTGGTGTGCAACGCAAAGGTACCGACAGGGTACTGGGTCATTTCGGAGACCCAAAAACGAAAGGTAACGGGGATAAATTGATGAGCTTATGGTTAGAAAAAGGCTTGCTTATTACAAATACTTGGTTCAGACATAAAATGATCCACATGTATACTTGATGCATAGGTGAAAGCCACAGTATGATTGACTTTGTTGTAGAGGATGAGAGGCTGAGAGGGCTTGTAAGGGATACGAGAGTAGTGAGAGGTTCTGAATGTGGAACGGATCACTACCTCTTAGTTTCAAAAATGAGCCCAAGTTAAGGGTGGAGGAGAAGAAGAATTAATAATAATAAGTCGAAGCAGACGCGAGTTGAAATACAGAATTTGCATGAATCAGAAGTACAATTGATATATCGTAAAAAGCTAAATAAATATTTAGGGCATCATAAAGAAGACTGGAAGACTAAATTAGGAAATGACAATGTAGTGGGTGAGTGGATAATACTACGAAATAGCATCTTCAAGAATGCATCTGAATTGTGCGGTACTGCGGTTGTAGGAAGGAAGGCTGGAGATGCTTGGTGGAATGATGTAATCCGCGTGACTGTCAACGAGAAAAAGCAAGCGTACTCGAGAATGTTGAATAGTAAAGGTCTTAGCGATGAGGAAAGGACTAGATTAGAGAATAATTATAGGGATAAAAACAGAAAAGCCAAGATACTAGTCAAAGAAAGTAAGGATAAAATTAATGCAGAAAAACATGAAAAAATGCAATATGATTTTGAAGGAAATAAAAAATTATTTTGGAAATAGAGGTCAAGCTATGAAGCATAACAACCTTCACGTTGAAGAGGATACGTTAGACAATCCCGTTGTAGGTAGCGGAAGAAGAATCGAAATCGACGACATTATATCCGTGATTTAGAAACTGAAAAATAGTAAGGCGGCTGGTGTGGATGGTATCACCGCTGAAATGCTTAAGGGCGGTGGCAGATATTTGTTGGTGTGGCTGAGTGAATTTATGAGTATGTGTGCTGTGAATGGTGAAGTTCCAAATGATTGGAGACAGGCGCCCCAATCTACAAGGGAAATTGGGCAGTTCAATATGGATATACCAGGAAGATCATGTGCGGATCACATATTTAGTTTAAGACAGATCATAGAAAAAAGTTTGAGGATAAACAAAAGAGTTTTCTGTGCATTTATTGATCTGGTACCTGCGAAATATGTAATGCCTGAAATGAAAGATTTTGGAAGATAATGGGCCCGCGTGAAGGGATTTTCTTAGTGGATTAGTATAATGGCTTTGCGAAGCTCTTCACGTGGGGTGATTGCTAGAGAGATTGATCAGCGACCCGTGTCG
>JAUMHM010000083.1:48245681-48258155 GCA_032362435.1 Melikaiella ostensackeni
CAGGCATATATGACCAAGACTGTATGACCAAAACTGTACCTAGAAAAAGGGCGGCATATTACGTTTTGCCCAGGGGCGGTAGTTGAGGTAAATCCGGCCCTGGATACTGGGGCGAGAGGCCCTGGGAGGTTACTCGTGAGGACCTGAGGGCTTGGGCGGTAGAGGGTATGGGACAATTCCTGACACAGCGGCGGTTCACAAAAGGTGGTATCTCAATTGCAATTAGGAAAAGGTTGTATCTGATGGCGGAGAAAAAACGGTGGAATCTGGGGATACCACTTTGAAATGTGGTATCTGGGAATTCCACTCTAAAAGGCACGCTTTGGAGGCCCTCGCGGTAGGCTCTGGATGTTAATCAGACTTAGTGTATTGGAGGAAAAATATTTGCACTAACTCATCTTTTATGGGTTTCTTTTCATCAGTGGTCAAAAACTAAGAAAAATGATGAAAATTTTGAAGTTTGGTTTTTAGACCCACATGTTGGAAGCTTTTCCTTTAGTTCCATTCTCCTCGGAAATTGCTCAAATTGAAGCTCTTGGCATGTAGAATTCCAACAAAGATTAAAGAATTTATTTTTAAAAATTGTTAGAGGTCAAGTTGAAAGAATTTATTTTTAAAAATTGGTAGAGGTCAAGTTGTAAAGAATCTTTTCCCCGAGAATACAATTTATCATTCATTAAAATCGAATCACTTTTAAAAATTTGGTAAGATGCAGTAAGAAAGAAAATTCCGTCAAAAATAAAAAGTTTTTAAATAAATAATTTTTGTTTGTTTCAAATTTTTGGATGAAAAATATTCTTTTCTCTTTTAAGCGATACCATTAATAATAATAATACATAATCCAAATCGATTTTGTTGAAGTTGTTGTTGTTGTGCGTCTGAGAGAATGATGAATTATAAAGAATATTCTAGATATAGAATGACATACTTCAGACTAAGAAGACCTTAAAAATCAACATTGATTATCCATACATCATTGAGGTCTTCTTGGTATGAAGGATGTGATGTGATGATGTGCTTGCAGTTTCAATTTTCCTGAGAAATCAAACATATTTCTTCATTTTTCTAAATAATTAAGAGTTAAATTATATCTCAAAGGCAATTTTCGAAGCTTTGGAAGATACGATATACCATCTCAGACAGCAGCTGAGAGAGAGGGAAGCTGCTCTCGTAGCAGAATCAAATCACAGTAATGAACTACGGAAACAGCTTCACCAAATAATGAAGTAAGTAACCAAGACAGAAAATTGTTGTTTATTAATCTCTTTTTCCTTATGTGCTAAATCCCATCATATCAATTAATTGGGAATAAATAATAAAATAATACGATTAGGAATCATTGCAAAATATTTACTTTCCAGTGAAACAAAATTGTGTTCAAAGTGCGAAGAACCCACCTAATAATAATTTCACGGAATCGATTGTCTTCCTTTCTAGTTATCGAGATATCGATAATTAAAGTCTAATCCAGCCTTGAGCAGCAGATATTGTTCAATCTACAAGATGCAGCCAAAAGAGAGTATGAATGCGAGTATAAATGGACAAAATAATATAGTCTGAAACAAAAAAGGTGTATGGATCATTCCTCAGATTCGGATATTTTTTCTAAAAGACAGTACATGTAACGATGTATAGGTTTTATTTTGTTATCGCTCTCGTTTTTTAACGAGTAAATGATGATTATTAGAAGCTGTTAATATTGTATAGAGTCGCAAGTAGAATATATTTTTTCCGGTCATTATACATTGTAGTGACTACAAAAGGGCGGCAAAGTGGTACAGCAACTCAGGAGAGCGATTATCAATTAATCGATGGTGGAAGACGTTGACACGGTACAGAGATGAATTAATTGTTACAATTTGTAGATACGCTTGGCCTAGATTAACCTTTCTGAAGACAAATTGGGAGGGAGATCTCAGTTAAGATATTCGACTAAAAGTAGAATGTTATGTACTATAACCAAGATTTATTTTACTAAGACTATTTTTAATCAGGATTGGGCTTCTAGAAGTGTTTTTACTAAAAAATAAATTAATCTCATTATATCCAAGGGTTCTGGTACTGAAAATTGCAATCAAGCACTTATCAATTTAGATATAAAGGAAATGGAAAAGACTGATAAATACATGCTAGGATTTAAAGAGATACAGAACTACACTTTTGAATTAACAGGGTTTGTTAATTCTGCAGTCTTTTTTATACTGCCCTCATACGAAAGTGCCTTTTTAAATAACTGCTTGAATTACTATACTACGTAACCAATCAAATGGTTTGGGTCATCACGTAAAATATTATTAAAACGAAAATTGTCATTTGTAAGTAAGATTTTCTAAACGTTTCACCAAGTGATGATGTGTAGATATTTAAAAATATACTGAAAAACTGTTTATTGAAGAACCAGGTTTGGAATCTCATTTGTTCGACTGCCTCAGCAAGTAGTGTTAGCTGTTATAGTTAGTTAAATAAAAACCTGGCATATTTAGTTTTCAATTATATTTTATTTGATCGGCTTCGATTAACTCTTAATTGCATTAGGTAGCAGAAAGAAACAGTGATATTATGTAAAAAAATAATGGTAGTCTATGAGTTTATATATACACGATAATATATATTTATATTTATAGTTTTATTCGTCTGTTCTGAACATGAACGAGCACTTTATTTATCTGTTAAACTAATGATAAGTGTACGAGGGTTCGATGCCATCGTGCCAATAATGATCTGGATCTTCTACGCAGTTTAAGAACTTTTTTACGTAGCTACAATAATTACTGTAAGTGGCAAAAGTAAATAGTAATGATCTATTGTACTTTGAAACTTGTTTTAGGATTGAAGTTATTGAATAAACTCTTTACACAAAACAATGGAGAATATCTTTGATTCTTACATATGGTTCTATTCCCGCTCTGATGAAAATTTCAATAATTGATTAAGAGTGCTTTTATTTAAAAAGAATGGATGGGGAACTGAAGAATGTAGGACAATATTATTTGAGAATTTATTTTTAAGCTAAGAAATTAAGTTAGAAAAGTCTTTGAACTATACATATTAGCCCTAAAAATATCGTTACGTACTGTGTCATAAAATTATGTACATGTGTTCGAGAATATTTTACAGTAATCTTAAAATGTTTGAATTACTAATTTACGAATCGTTTTGCTGCTTGATCGAGTCCACAGTCACACATATAAATCCTCAAATATCACATACAAACAGTAATTTAACTAACTTGTTTGATCTTTTTTTTCTTGGATAGGTAGGTATTTTTTGTCTTGCTTTGGTTGATCTTTTTTTTCTGGATTTTCTTCTTCTTGACTTGGTTTATATCCTTTTTTTGGACTTGCTTCATCGTTTTGTTTCTCCTCAGGTGGCACTACCAAACATAGGATTTGAACCAGGTACGCTAGTTTTGCTAAAATCAAAGAAACCACATTTTCAACATTTTGACAGTAATATTGATGCAATTTAATAACAACTCTCACACACCTGAAAAGGAACTTTTTCTTTTTTTGTAGACAAAAATATGATAGACACCAACTCCAAAGAGGATAAAGACCACAGCGAAAAGATACTTGGGCGATGGATCTTTGATAATGGGAGCAATGACTAAAAAGAGCGAGATGAGCAGAACCAACCAAGGAATGGCGATTGGCACGGCATATGGTCTATGAACATTAGGTTTTGTTCTCCTCATGATGATAAGTGCAATCATCGCTAGACCATAAAAGACCCAAGTAAGAAAACTGGCAAATTCAATCAGCTCGATAATGTTTCCCACTAGGATGCAGAGTAGAGCGAGAAATCCTTGTAGGGCGACTGCCGCTGCTGGAGTCATCTTGCTGTAATGTACAAAGCTGAAAAACCTCGGTACATGTCCTTCTCTACCGGCTACATAACATAATCGGGAGACTCCGAATTGAAGACTAAGCCCACATCCAAAGGTAGAAAAAGCGACACCTAGAGGGATGGCTATTCCCAACCAGGGCGGCAAGGCTTTATTAGCCCAGGTCAGAGCCACTGAATTAGACGAGGTCATTTCCGTTACGGATAGAACCGACATGTACATGAGATTCATGGCAACGTAGAGTAATGTGATGGTCGGCACAGCAATCAAGATGCTTCTCAAGATGTTAACTTCAGGTTTCTTCACTTCTTCAGTAACTACTGTGGCTGAAGTCCAGCCATCGTAGGCCCAAAGGCCACTGTAGAAGGCCAAGGCTATGCTACCAGGAGAGGATGTTGTACCCTTAAAGGGGTCTTGAAGCAATTCTGTATGTCCAGTGGCCAACCAGTAAATTCCTCCGCCAATCACGAGGAGACAAGCTGCCACTTTACAGATGGTACATGTGTTTTGGACCTTCACGTAGAGTTTGACGCTGCTTAGGTTTATGTAGGTCAATAATCCGAGACCCAGGATTCCAATCAGTTTCTTTAGTTGCTGTCTGGACTCGAGTGGGAGGTCGTGCATGTAACTGGAAAAAGGCTGAACAGTATATTCTGCAAAGGTAAGTATCACGACTGCTACTTCTGCAGGACGCAGGACCATGACGTAAACCCAGGAACAGATGAAGGAAGGTAGTTGGCCAAAGTAACAATGTAGTGGTCCGAAGGCATCCATAAAGTATGCATATTCTGCTCCGGAACGAGGAACCACTGCACTTAATTCGGCAAATGCTAGGGCTCCGAGGAGAGATAAGAAGCCGCAGACGATCCAGACGATTAGGCAGAGGCCTACTGATCCTGATCGTTCGAGTGCACTTGTTGGAGATATGAAGATACCGGAACCTGTAAGTTTATAAAGAGTCTTTTTGTATAATCAGACACTTTTGCGGAGACTAGTATTCCAAAGAGAATTTTTGAAAAAAATGAATTTTTTTTAAAACAAATATTACGAAAAAAAGACCATTTCTCCAATTCAACCTTCCAATTTAGCTTCTTTTAAATATGTACTGCAAAGAAATGTACAATTTGCTAGATTTGATAAAATGACATTTGCTGAAAATACTTCTTCATTGCATGTACAATAAAAAAAAACGCGATAAACATTTTTAAAACATGAGCAATTCTGAACGGCTTCCTTGCCGTTCAAAATCGGTCATGTTGAAATATTTTTTTAAAAACCGCATTAGGTTTTTGTTTCAAAAAAATGTTTGAAAAATCACTGAATATTGTTTATTTCTATCCAATTCCCAACTAAATCTTATTACACTTGCATTTACTCCAAAATACTAGTCCGAAGCGGGAAAAAGTAGCCAATTAAAACTACTTTTGTTCACTAATTTACTTTCAAAAAATGATTTTTTTTTTATTAATATAATGCCGCTGGACGTAGTTTTTGGAGAACTTAGCAACTGATTTTTCTCATTTTTAAATAAATGTTTTGAAAAATTAACAAAAGAGTACTCTGGAAATTTTTTTTTATTAATTTCATTTTTTTAATATTCTAAAGCTATTTTTCAAAATTTGACCTTGATAGATCTGTACTTGAAAGTCTCGTTAGCATTTCTTTTATTATTTTGTGTTTTAAAAATTTTTTCATAAATAAAAAGATCCAAACCATTTTTTTAAATCATTTTTTTAGTCTTGTAAAATAAAAAATATTTTTACTAAAATCTGAATGAGGAATGATCTTTATCAGTTGCTAAATTCTCTAAAATCTACGTCCAGCAGCATTATATTAATAAAAGTAAGTTTGGAGAAAACTTGCATCGTAAGCTTGAGGAAAACTTGCAGAAAGTTTGCGGGAAAAGCTTCATTTTTTAAAATACAAAATATGATACAATTTTTGTATACAGATAACGCGGCATTTTGGGAGAACAGAAAAAAACTACTGCGCAGCCCTAGGTGCCATAGAAAACTACTGCGCATCAGATTAAGTTAAAGTTTGCCAGGAAAGTTTTTCTCAAGCTTGGTTCGCAAGCTTGCCGTAAGGCGGACATTTTCTTCCTTGCGGCAAACTTACCTAAAGTTTGTGGTGTAAGCTTTCAAACCTTGCACCGCAAATTCTGGCAAGTTTGACGCAAACTGTTGTGCTATCTGGGTAGAGAGTTTTAAATTAATCGGAGGTAAGCACTTTTTGAAAGCTTATTCGTATTTTGACGTATTCGACGTACTAAGGTAAAGGCCCCGGTTCGTAACCCCCGACCAGTTCGTAACCCAGCAAGCATATAAATTTATTTTTTATACAATACAATAGAAACTGTTGGCTGATGTGAATTTCTTTTCAAAGTAAAAATGAAAATGTACAAAATTGATATGAAATGATAGGCATTATTTTGCGTTTATTAATTCGAAAAACAATAAAAACGTCGCGCTCTAGCCCTCTACCGTGGCATAACGTACTTTCAGACCAGCTGACTATAAGACCAGCACTTAAATGACTCCATAAAACTTGACAGCTCGGCATGTTGTGAGTAAAAAAAGTGGCAATCCAGTGGACAGCGATAACGCTCGTCTTGTTTCAAGTGCAATCATTTGAGTAGGTAGCTTTCCATGTCGAAATACAATCATTTCTGAGTCGGTTACGAACGGTCACTGAAATATCAGCAGTGACGCATCTGTAACCTCTCTGGCAAAAAGTTTTATAAAAATTAAAATCTTACATATATCGTTAAAAGGCTGAGGCAGATTTTTACTTTAATTTATATTCTTCAAATATCTATATTAAATTTCACCTTTGATCAAAAACAAAGAATGAATGTGTCATTTAGAAATTGACAACCCTCGAATCGATTGTGAGGTTATTATACGAATTGACGCACTTGTCGTAATTTGCTGTTGACGCCAGTTAGTGTCAACTTTGACGAGTCTCAAAAAATCAATCCCTTTAAACAAAAGCTTAAAAGTTGTGAAATCAATTGGATATAGTCTATAAAAATGGTCAAAGAAACTTCTGAAATGTTTTCCATTGCCGGTCATGAACCGGCTCATCATTGGGTTACGAACTGGCTCATAGAGGACTTTCGGGTGTTACGAACCGGCACATCGGTAATGTTCGTTCAAAATCTTAATTATTTGATTAATGCATCCTTAAACTTGGTTTCAGTGACATTTTCGATTGAAAATGGATTATTTTTTACGTAAGAAGAAAGTTTATTGCATTCAAATATTGCTTGAGGCTTTCGAATAGGATTTTATTCTTTCCAACTTCTTAGTAGGTTACGAACCGGGGCATTTACCTCAAGTACTCGTATGTTGACGCACTGATTACGAATATAATATCGAAAATACCCGCAAATGTCGCTTTCAAGATAAAAACTTAATGAAACTATAAAAATTTCATGTCTTTTCGTTTACTTCAGTAAATAATAAAAAACTACCAAACAGCTTTAAGTAAAAGTTGTAAGTCTTTCGAAAAAAGACTTTTTATGTGATATACATTTTTCTCAAAAACGTATGTCGGGGTGTGGGATGGGGCGAAGGGTACCACAGTGACTGGTCATGTAAATAATTTAGATGACACATCTACTCCTTCCCAATGTCTCGTGGAGGAAGCACCCCTATGACTGGTCACAGAAAATATTTAGGTCGTACCCTACCCCTTTTCAATGCCTCCGGGAGAAGGAGCGGGAAAGGACCCCTGCGATTAGTCACATCAATAATTTAAGTCACACCCCTACCCCTTTCCAATGTCTCGCGGGGGCGCGAAAGCACCCCTGTGACTGGTCACAGAAATAATTCAATTGGCAACACTACTTCTTTTCAGTGTCTCGTGGGGGTGAAAGGCATCCCTGTGACTGGTCACAGAAATATTTTAGGTCACACCGCTAACCAATATTCAATATTTCTGTGATTTTTACTTTTTATCGTCGATTTTTCTGAAAACTATTACTCCTACAGTAAAAATGTATGAAATGTAAAATGTGGATTTTCAAAAGATCTACGACTTTCATTCGAAAATTTTTGCAGGTGTATAGTGTTTAATGAAGTAAACAGAGAAACGTGAAATTTGTATAGTTTTATCAACTTTTGACATTGAAAGCGACATTTGCGGGTAATTTCATGGGCATTTTATAATCAGCGCTTAAAGTACATGGATATAGGGAGTTTCAAATCAATCAAGTGTAAGCGCTTTTCGGAAGTTTATCCAAAAAATCAACATGAAAGAGTGTTTTAATTTTCATATTTGAAAAATTGAAAGGGTATAATAATAAAAGAATTCAATTCATTTTGATAAGAGGATTTGAAACTGGGGTCACTTGAAGATGAATTTTCAGCTTCGGATGGTCAGATCGGTCTATCGACTTCCTCAAACCCCTTGTGCGCTTCTACCACGTCGTATTATTCCTCTCTCCAAAAATCAATATATAGCTTTACCGTCGACCAGTGCGGAAATCGCATTTAATGTTATTTCAGAAATTATTAATGAAAAATCGCACGAAGCTTGATTCAAGTTCAAATAAACAAAATCTCGCTTATGGTGAAAAAGTTTTCTCGAAAACTCTGATAGTCTGACCCATTAGTTTTAACCTAATAGTTTTTTACATTAGTGCAATTAATATGATGAAATTTTGTGTAATGACAATATTTGTCAAATATTCTGTCATTAAATGCAATATCTGAAAGTAAATTGCCAAAAAAAAATTCAAGCACTCTGTAATAGAACTAGTTAGTAGCATAATACGCGCGCTACAGTGCGCGGGAAACATTGCATTGATAATTAATGATGTACAAATATGAAACAAGATTATTATCATTCCAATTTTAAATTGTTTAATTTAATAACTACAAAACTTTTTTCACAGATTAATTTGAAAAGGGGCTTTGAAACTTAAATAGCTATGCTTTTATTGCTTTTTCCGATTTTTTCAAGTGTGCACGATTTCAATTGAAAGTTATTGTTACAGTAAAATAGTTACATTTTGAATATGTATCAGTATTAAGTTATGTTATTTGAATGATACATTCCGACATTTTCAAGTTTGTATTGTGCCCTAAATTTCAAACATTTTTCAGTTTTGTAGATTTATAGTTGAACTTTTCAATTTTGAAGATATCTGATTTAAAAATATTCACCCTTAACCGTTCCTGTTCTGTGTGTACGATTTTTAAAGTTTCATTTTGAATCTGCCAAATATTCATTGCTCTAAATATAAAACTCATAATTTTGAAAAAAAAATAATGAAAATTTGTAATATTTGCGTCTTAAAAGCTATGCATTTTAAATTTTAATGGTTACAAATTTGATACTGTACAATTTTTCAGCACTTCAAATTCAAAAATTTTCAATTTTAAATGCTCTAAATTTGAAAATGGTTCACTTTTAATTTGTGAAACTGATTAACTTTCAGTTTTAAATGCTTAGTTTTGGAATTATTTATATTGGTAAGCCTAAGAATAAATGTTAAAAGTTGTTTGATATCGAAGGTTTTGAATTGGGATTTATTCAATTATTTAAAGTTTTTAATTTAAAATGGTTTAATTTCAAACTTTTTAATTTGTACCCTTCTAAGACACTTTTATTTTTCCTCAAATACCACTCGCTAAACAATGTGCTATATATTTTCATTAACTTTCAAAATAATTTTGTATTTCTCTCATGAAAAATTATTATAGGAATTATCATAAGAAAATCATTACAGAAAAATCAGTGTAGAAATAAATAATATTAAAATTATTGAAAAAATTATTGCCGAAAGTAGAGAAATAACTGTACATAAATCATTTATTTTGGGCCACTCATATGAAAGTACATAAAAATTGTGAAATTTATAAGACTTAATCACATTTAAAAGAGCTCCCTTCAACAAAGCTACAATGAAACTTAAATACTATCAGTTTTTTTTTATACGTATATATTATGTATTTTAAGAAATAATAAAAACATATGACACATTGATTAGTGATGATCTAGGAAGAAGATGGTCAAAAAAAGTTAATAAATTTTAATATATTGTAAAAATCTCATTTCGCTGCTTAGGGTCCTAGTGGATGGTTTTTGAGGGTAACTTTAGACAAATTATGAAAATTCTGAAAAGCCGCGTTCGTAGGCAATTACCATATTATACTAATATAAATTTAAAACAATAAAATTTTGGACATTCCAGGTTAAAATTAATTTTTTAACTAAGCATTGGTTTTAATTGCTTTTTAACTATAAAATATTATTATTTTAAAACGATAAAATTTTAAAAGATTTAACAATGAAACCAAGCCATTTTCACTATTTCTATACATGCTTTCAATTCAAAGTTGTTTAATATTAAACGATTCCTGTTCGAAATAATTTAATGCTGAAAGTTTCAAGCTGAAAGCTGATCAAGAAGTAAGATTGAATATTTTTTAATTTACAGTTTTGAAAGCTTTAAAAATGGGAAAGCCATACAACTTTTATAATATTTGAAATTATTCGTACTTTTTTATACAATAAACTAAGAAGGTTGAAGACTCCACTCATGCTAGAAATTAAAAAATTGCAATTGTAATAGATTTCAGAAATTTAATTACTTTTTGAATCTAATATCAGAAATCAAGAAGATTAGGCTTCTTCTCTATTACAAGTACTTTAAGTCATGAAAAAATGAATTAATGATCTACTGAAAAGGAACATTAAAGAAACGTAATAAGTAAAACGTAAAGTATATTTATTTCAAAAATATTAGTTTCCAATTGTTCATTTCATTTCGATGTACAATTTCGAAGATTTAAGATTGATCTCGAAGAATTTCATGTATATTAAATTGAATATTATTTCATTTTACAATTATGTGCTTCTAAACTTTAAGAAACAAAATAAACCAATTTGAAAAACAGTAATGAAAAAACAAAAGCGTCTCTGGGAACCAACTTCATTCTGTGAATGTAAAGTGTTAAATGCAAACGTAATGTATTAGCTGCGCACGCTTGTAGTCTATTTGTAATTGTAGTAATTTTAATTGTAGTTTTTTAGTAATTTAATTTTTCAGAAAGGATTTGTTGAAATCATGAATTTTCAAAAACGATTGCATTCATATTTAAACCTTCCAAGTTTGGAACGTTTTTCTAAATATTGAAGATATCCAAATTCGGACGTTACAATTTCAAACAATTCTAAATTTTATCAAAGAAACATTTACCTCGGCCTTACTATGCTTGACTTTTTCTACTTAAACTCGATCATCCTCCTTCAGTTTCTTTCCTCCAATATTTATGGTCGTTACAATACATTAATATTGAATAAGTTTAAGAGTTTCACATTTACTGTTTAATTAATTAGTACGCAAGTTTTGTTCAAACACGGATTTCAGATTTATTCTACGTTTTTTCGTGTTTCTAGTGAGTTTAGTTGCCAATATGCCTACGTGACCAAAAAATATTTTCTACCAAAAGAGATGAATTTTCAGCCCAAAAAGACGAATTTTCAACCAAGAAAAAGTAACTATTAACTAAACAGTTGCATTAACAACCAAACAGTTAAATTTTCAAATAAGGAAGATTTCTTTCTTATCACAAAAGATGAATTTTCAATCCAAAAATGGCGAATTTTGAACAAAACAGTTGAATTTTCGACCAAAAAAGATGATTTTGACAAAATAGTTGAATTTTCAAGCCGAATAGCTAAATCCTTAACCTACAAAGATGAATTTTCAACCAAGGAAATTAATTTTCTACCAAAAGACTGACTTCCAACCAAATAGTTAAATTTTCAACTAAAAACGTAAGTTTATAACCAAAAATGGAACAGTTGACTTTTAAACCGGAAAAGATGAATTTTCAACAAAATGCATACATTTTTAACCTAATATATAAATTTTCAAGCAAAAAATATTAATTTTCAATTAAAAATATAAATTTTCAACAAAAAATGAAATAGTTAAATTTTCAGTTTAAAAAAATTGATTCTTAACCAAAAAAAAATTAATTTTCAACAAAATAGTTTAATTCTCAACCAAAGATATGAATCTTCAACCGAAAAGATGACTTTCTAAAAAAGAAAATTAATTTTCTACCAAAAAAGATGAATTGTCAACAAAATACATGAATTTTCAACCAAATAGTTGAATTTTCAACTAAAACAGATTAACTTTCAACCAAACAGTAGAGTTTTTGATCAAGCGAGATGAATTCCGAACTGGTCCGAACCAAAAATATAATAGTAGACTTTTCAACCAAAAAAAATTAACTTTTAACCAAAAATAGTTGGATTTTCTTAATAGGCTCTATTTATTTAGTTCGCATTTAAAAGAAAAATCGGGATAAGGGGGAAGTTTCTTTATAACAGGGGAAAAAGAAGAATTCTTCAAAAAAGGGAAATAGTCGGAAAGAGTGTGAATTCTGAAATATCAGTCATTTTCAAATTCTTCATGTTAGTATTGAATTGTACCGTTGCAGGGCCATCTTTCGCAAGATTCGCGAACTTTGTTAAGATTTATTCATTAATTTTGTTAAATTTATAAGGGAGCTTTCAATAATTACGTAGGGGAACAAAAGAATAAATGGCATATTGTGATCTTTATCAGATTTTCATAGACCATATTTTCATCTCTCTCATATTTA
>JAUMHM010000083.1:48259377-48272266 GCA_032362435.1 Melikaiella ostensackeni
AACTTTAACATCACATTTTCTGAATAAGTTTGTGATTTTATTCGAAAGACCAGGAACATAAGGACAAACAGACAAACCAACATTTTTTTCAATTCTTTCCTCTTTAGATTCCATGTTGTAAACTCTCGTTTTTATCAACTGTCTAACCAAGGGTACTGAAAAACCATTGTTAAATAAGATGTGAGTTAAAAATTTCAAATTATTTTCCCTGAATTCTATAGAGGGTAATTTTATAGCGCGATGAATCAAACCAAATATCATGCCTTTTTTGTGTGACCAAGGATGTTCAGAATTATAATTTAAATATCTACCAGCACAAGTAGGTTTTTGATACCAGTTAGTGAGTAAATTAATATTTGAAGACCTGATGACAGAAATATCCAAAAAATTCAAAGTTTGATTTTTTTGCAATTCTACAGTGAACTGAAGTTTAGGATGAAAAGAATTAAACGTTTGTAATGTCTGGTAATTTGACATTAATGTCATTTATGTACACGCAAATATTATCTAGTTTGTACTTTTTTTTACATAATTGTTGTATTGGAAGTTTTACTAATTGTTAAAAAAAAATTACAGATTTTAATTCTTTATCTTTGTTATCTCTATTATAGTATTGGTTCTTTATCAAAGGCTTGAAAAGGGTCTATTTAGGACCGAAACGTCACCATATTAGCATAAATATATACTGTTTATCCAAATTGATATGGATTGTTTTCTGTTATTCTGAAAGACCATTGAAGCCATTTAACGTTTCACATGAAGGGAGTTGCCACTGAGCCAGTATGGCAGTCGGTCGCATGTTAGTTCGCTCTTCAAACTTAGGTTATTTTACTGGTTAATTGTGAGAAATATACTCTTCAAAGTGGTTCTAGTGTGATAACCAGTTATTATTGTTGGATAAACAAATTCAGTTTGGATACAGTGCGGTTACTTTGTCTAGTAATAGTGTGTAAAAGTGGTGCGCGTGTTCGCTTATTACGTTTCCTCTACGTATCGTCTACATATCTGCAGCCGGTGCCTGTGTCTGATCGTCATTGTTCCTATATAGCGGGGTCAAAATGGCCTTTAATATGACTAAGGATAAATTTGAGCTGCTGATGGAGAAATTCGGAAACTTGGAGACTTCGCTTTCGTCTCTGCACAGTAAGGTTGACCAACTCACGCTTGAAAACAAGGAACTCAAAGAGGAACAAGAAAAATTAAAATCTGTCATCAAATTGATTCTGCTAGACATCTGGGCGGTGAAAAGAGAGTGGAGTTTCATAGACCCCGCCCTATCCTGACCCAACTTCGCTCATTCAAAGATAAAAAACTTGTACTGGCCCAGCTGAAAAAACTTCGTCGTACTGGAATCATCATCTCCGAAGATAATACAAAAAAGGTACAGAAGTAAAGAAAAACTCTTCTTCCATATTTGAAAAAAGCAAGGGATAGTGGCCTAAAAACTTCCTTAAGCTACAATACTTTATATGTGGAGGGGAAAAGATTCAGTTTCGCGGAGTTGCAATTTTTGGAGAGCGTGATGCGGGATGCGGAAGGGATTAGAGATGGAGATGATCCACCGAGAAATATCACTGGATGTAACTCGAAACGTAAAGCCTCGGAGTCCCCTCCCACAAACTTCAGCGGACAGACGGAAGGGTTCCCTCCTCTCACTCAGACCACTTCGGACGGACGTCGAAACAAAAGATCTCAAAAAAACTGAAGAAACTGGGCTCAAGTGATCCGGTCGCAAACACCCCAAAATTTCTCTTCTGGAATTGTCATGGTTACGTATAATTTCTAAATTCTAACATTAATTAAAATAATTTTGATATTATAGGCATTGCTGAAACCTGGCTAACTCAAGTACCAAAAGAATTTAACGCTGAGTATAATGGCTATTATTTTTTCTCTAACGCTCTAAAAGAAAAGTCAAGAGGTAGGGCAAGTGGGGGCCTAGCTCTTTTTTAAAGAAAATCCTATTTAAATTGCGAGCTTATTGATAAAACGGAATATTGGATCCTAGTACGAATAACCAATATTAAAAGGATGAATTTTATCTTGGGTATTTGCTATTTCAATTCAGCGGTTGATATTGATGTTATTTTACAATTATTCGAAGAAACTTTATGTGCACTATCAGATAAATGTAATAAGGTAGCTACCATTATTCATGGTGATTTTAATAGTAGGGTTGGTTGTTTGGGTCAGGGTCCTCCTGAAATGTTTACTCACGCTGATTTTTGTATCCATCGCGACAGTCAAGATATTGTACACAGCAGGAGGAGGCTGAGACTGGTCGAGATGATGCAAGATAAAGAATTCTATTTACTAAACGGCAGATCGTGGAGCGACAATCCAGCAAAGTTCGCATTTGTGAATGCAGGGGGAAAAAGTATAAACGACCTGGTTTGGTGCAACGCTGAGGCGCTAAATTTAATAAATGACCTGAAGATGGATCAGTCTGAACCCTTTTCTGATCATTCTCCTATCTTGGTATCCTCCTGTTGTCTTACTGCTCCTGCTAGTCAGTCTGACATTTCGAAAATGAACAAAACTAAAACATCGACCTACCTTAAGTGGGACAATAGCAAGCAGGAGATATTTTCGAGGGAACTCTATTTTTCAAATAAGTTTAAAGTCAATTTTGACAGAATCGATATCGACGGATTAAGCTCGAACCTTACGGAGGCTATTGTTGATAGCGCCATATTAGCTGATATGTTTAAAGAGAGGAAAAGCTTTTTTGGTCAACCTGAGCGTAACAAACCCTGGCTTGATATTGCTTGTCATCAAGCTAAAACTTTATTACTTAGTGCATTAAAAAGTAGTAGTCAGCTGGAGTTTGTTTCTTGTTTTGATTATCTTGGTACGATTTTCTCTAGATCAGGAATGTTCTGTTTGGCAGCTCATGCCACAGCTAGCAGAGCCAACCTAGCCTCGGCAGCGGTCTACAATATATAAATTCGAACTAAGTGTTCCTCCTGGCCTTCTATTATCAAAATACAGGGCTCACTTATGCAAAGCACCTTATTATATGCGTCTCATATTGTCGGTCTGAACTATTTAGAAGTCTACGAAAAAGTACAGATTCGTTTTTTCAAGATTCTTTTTCGCCTACCGAGTTCAGATTAGAATGAGACGTATGCTGTGTGTCTGGGCAAAATATAAAAATGGCGTTGAATTGGGCGGCACGGGTGTTCGAGATGGATGACTCGTGGTACCCCAAAATCTGTATGCAGAAACTGGCTCAAACCGCCCACGAAAAAAATTTTAAATACAATTGGCTGGGTCAGCTTATAAGATGCCTGGAAGGTGCGAGCATTAATAACAATTTAATTGAACTAAATGGTACCGCCCTCAAAGGTTAAATTGTGGACATTGTTAACAGATATAATGAGTACATGTTCTCTCAAGATTTGATAAGATTGGAAAATAGCAATTTTAGTGTCATTTATAAACAAATTTTTTTACAGTTACGCGTAACCCCAGCAATATCTGTTATTAAAAGCTCTGTTTCATTTTGAACGCATTTTTATCCAGCTTAGAACATCTTCCAAATTCATTATTAAGCTGACCTCAAAAGTTGGTACCACTGCAATTGACCTACAACAAATATGTCAATTGTGTAATCTACGTGAAAAGGAGGACCTGATACATATTCTCACAAAATGTCCAATTTATTCGTCCATTAGAGATCATAATTTGCGTAATTTACATACGATTAACGGAGACAATCTACATCTCTTATTATCTAATGCTGATCCAGCGACTCCCCGCACAACATATAACTTTGTAAACACGTTTTTCAAAATTAGGGCGTTCTCCTTATTTGAAAGACCACACACAAGTGTAATGCTTGACCAGTAAGGGTCGAATTCTTTTGTACATATACCACTAATTTTCAGTTATATATACATATTTTACTTTGTTTATAGTGACTCTCTCTTGCCATATAAATTTTGTATTCTTAAAGGCAATAAAGATACATACATACATACTTTGACACAATATTAAAAAATCATAGCAGGTATTTCTATAAACATCATTCAACGTATCAAATAGAACATACTTTTAAATACAAAATCATTTACAGAGCGTCATCCCTATCAGAACTGGTTGCATCACAGTCAGAACTAGACGCATCACTGTCATTACTAGTCTCATCGCTTTCAGAGCATGCGGTGATTTCTCTTTCAGCTTCTTCAGTAAATTTGCTGCAAAGAAGTATGATTCAACATATTCTCGAAATCAACAGTAGATATTTCTCAACAAAATGCACAGCAGTGACTTCTATGGATTTGCTTACTCGTCTGCTATGAATCTTTTCACAGTCAATAGAGTCTTTGATTTCTTGCATACTTTCAATCGATTTTTTACCGAAATCATAGAAATTTTTGAGGCTGTGAGATATACAGCACGATGGAAAACATCCACTATCCTATTTTTTCTGCTCTTTTGACGTGAGTGTGAGACCATATTTTTTCGGTATAGCTTATACCAGGATCCGTTCGCATCCTCCGAATAAAAAGCCATTGGCAAAGGAAATTCTTTGGCTATTTGGCATCCACGTTTTAATAATTCATGTAACGAGAGACTCATTCTTGTCTGAGGGAATAATTCATAATGCAGACAATATGTTTCGCAACAGAAGTTTTCAAGTTCATCAAATTATGTGAAAAGTAATTTGCTTTTATTTTATGTCACGCCCACATTTTAAGACTAAGAATGCAAAAATAAAAATTTTGTACCCAGTTTCAATTGCTTTTTACATTTAAATGCCGATAATACTCCAGAACCTTCATCTTAAGACCCATACTCTTCGTGCTGGTATCCAGTCTGCTCAACATTCTCTGCAAATCATCGACAGATTCTGCTGTAACAACCTTATCATCTGCAAACGCCAGTCCACGCACTTTCACTGTCCCGAGATGAACACCTTCGTCGTCTAAGAGACCCATTTTTAGACATTGGTCTATGTATATATTGAACATCCATGAGGTCATCATGCAGCCTTGTCTACGCCCTGCTTAATATCGAAGCAATCACTCAGTTGTCCATTTACTCTTACACTCGCTTTGCTACCATTATATATAGCTTTTGTTGCTTCAAGAAGCTAAACATTGACTCCATACTCTCCAAGGACATCCCAAAGTTTAGTTCTATCCTCCTTGTTAAATGCTTTTTCCAGATGAACAAATGCACAGGAAACTTTTTTCTTCTTTCTTAAAGTTTTTCCTGTGGTCTGTCTCAAGCTACATAAATATCTAAATCGCACACGATCTTCCTGGCGTAAATAAATAATAAGTATTTTGGTAAATATTTTGGCCACGGAACTTAGTAGACTAATAGCTGTAGCATTAGTATAATTACCTTTATCACCCTTTCCCTTGTAAAGTGAAATGATAATGTTCATTCTCCAATCATTTGTAACTTCACCGTTCTCAACACACATATTCATCAACTCAATCAGCCACGCATAAAAATGTCCGTCATCGCTCTTAAGCATTTCAACGGTGAAACAATCCACACTAGCAGCCTGACCGTTCTCTAGATTCTAGGTTTAGGATATGAGGTCGCTGATATCTATTCTTATTTCGCCATATACAACGGGATTGTCTAACGTATCCTCTTCTGTGTCACAGTTATTGTGTTCCATAGTTTCACCTCTATACAATTTTTTGAAAACATCATTCACACAGTCTTTCTTTTTGTCCGTATCCCATACCACTTCACCATCAGCATTCTTAAATACGATTAACTCAATGCTAATTCTCTCTCCTATTCGGTTTAACCCAATTCCAAAGTAATTTGTTATTTGCTTCCAAATTATTTTGCTTTCTTTTATCTTCTTTTACTTTGATCTTATCCTTGGTTTCTTTGGCTATTGTCGTTGCTTTTTTGTTTTCAGTCCCATAAACATTTTCTAGTCTATTCCTCTCCTCATTGCTAAGACCTTTCGTATTCAGGTCTCTCGAGCACGCTGATTTTCTTCGTTAACAGCCACGCGGTTTTCATCATTCCACAAAGCATCTCGATTCTTTCTTTCTACAACCACAGTGACGCACATCTCAGATGCACTCTTGAAGATGCTATTCCATAGTATTATCAATGTGCCCTCTACATTCTTAAGTATTGCCTAATTTTGTCTTCTCGTCTTTTCTATGATGCCGTTAATGTTTATTCAGGTTTTCACGACATACCATTTGTAGTTCTGGTTTCTGCAAATTCTCTATTTTAACACGCATCTGGTTCGACTCACTATTGATTCTTCTGCTCCTCCATTCATGACCTAGATTCATTTTCGAAACTATGAGGTAGTGATCCGTTCCACATTCAAAACCTCTTATGAAGCTTTTATCTTTTACTAGTCATCTCAGTCTCTCATCCGCTATAACAAAGTCAATAATAATGCGGCTTTCGTCTATGCGTTAAGTATACATGTGGATCATTTTATGTCTGAACCGAGTATTTTTAATCAACAAGCCTTTTTCTGAGCCTAAGCTAATCAATTTATCCCTATTAACGTTCGATTTTAGGTCTTCAAAATGACCAAGTACGCTATCGGTACCTTCCGTTGCACACCAACCCAGCCATTCATACCTTCGAATGAAATGATACTTTCCCCAGGATTCCAAGTACCACTTTCACTCTGATTCAAACAATCTAGGAGACAAACATTCATACCTTTTGACGTGCTTTTTGCTCTCTCATTCATAATCAGACCGACTCCTTGACTACCATGTGATTCATTATCTACTCCTGACCAAAGTTCGAGTCCATTTTCTATCTTTCTCACCACACATCCCTTCTTCTTTGTTTCAGGTACCCATAAAATATCTAGCTTTATTATGCGCATTATATCCCGCAATTCTCTTTCTTAAGTTTACGTACACGTGAAGCATTCTGAATACCCAGTCTCCATTCATCGCCTAAAACCTTTCCGAGGGCACGTTTTTCGTCAACAGAAGTGTCAGTCCTATCAGTGGCTACATTATAATTTGTATTGTTCATTATTGAAAGTATGCACCCAACTACCAGCTTGATGCGAGAAATGTTTTCCATGAGTATAAAATCATGTCCAGCTAAGCAGTTATATCGTCATAAGGTGGTGTGTCCATTTATAACGTCAGTATCACCAAACTTCGTTCACTCGAAGGAAAGTATAAACACAAAGCCAAAACCAAAAAAGTCAGGATCAATTTGGGTTGTAAACTGTGGAGGGCACCAGCATACTACAGATTGGTCTTTAAGATGGAAAAAAACCTTCAGGTATGTCAAAAATCTTCCTAAAAAAACCCCCATCAATCTTGCGCTTGATCCAGAATAATTTCTGTAATGCTGATAATCTCAGTTTTCTACTAATTGAATAAAATTCCTTAATATTTTTACAGGTCCCCAAATTACATCAATCTATTTCCTCAATTACTATGAATTTCGCTGAAATCCATTTTTCCAAAAAGAAACAATCAACATAAAAAAATGTATTTCCTGCGTACAAACTCCACACAAAAGATTCCAAAATTTTATACACCTTCACTACAACACTAATTTATTGTATATTTCAATATTTCAAACCCGAAATAGATTGTGAGAAATCACAATCATAATACTAAAATGACGATTGTTTTATTTTGATGTAGATTGAATGATAAAATATCTGCCCGCATGGCGGGCACATTCTCATCGCGCGTTTCGCGCGCAGCTCGCTTCGCCCGCAGATTTGAGCGCGCCTAGGGTGCGCGATTCGGTCGTCGCGCTTTGCACTCGGTGTTATATGTTCTTCATGTACAAATTACTAAATTTGTTTCATATTTCAAAAGAAAAAGAAAATTCATTTACTTAAGGCTCTATCGGCCTTAAGGAATACATTCTCATCATAATGTTCGCACTCGATTTTCTGCGCTCACCGTATAATATATACAAATAAATAATTAAAAGGACGATCAAAAATTATCTTCATGATTTACGATTGGTCCTAATAAGAAATGTTTCACGGCAATTTTATTTGACGTTTTGAAAGCACAAATTCTATTCTTTTGACTTTTTTTCATCTCGCGTCGTTTGGCTCAAAAGTTAAAATCAAAATATTCCAATATCATTTTGCATACTCAAAAACAAACTATGCCTCCTATCAAAAAATAATCATATAAAAGTTTTGTAGGTCTTCGTAAAAGCAACAATTTTGATATCCTAACTTTTTTTCGTATCTCGCGTTATGTGGGTCAAAATTTGAATTTTCGATTTTTCGAAATAATTCAAAAATTTGTTATGACTTTCTTGTAGGGCTTTCAAAAAGCAATGTTTTTCTTCTAATGGCTTTTTTTCATATCGTGCATTGTTTGGCTTAAACTTTCCATTTTCCTTTTTTTTTAAAAATTTTGTAAATGCTATAACTCTCATAATTTCCTTTTTATCGAAAAAAGTCATTTAGATAAATTGTTCTACTTCTTAAGTGCTACGAGAAACCGCACATATCATTCCTGATTCCTGAAAAAATGGTCTCAAAAATCCAATCGGACAAATCCTTCGGAAGTTATCGTGTCCATAGACGACGACAACGACAACAGATAGACACGGAAGTAAAATCTATTTTTCCTCAATCAGTGAGTCCAAGAAGGTCGAGATTTGATGAAATCCGCGAAAGTCAATTTTCGCATAAAACCATTACCTTCTCATTGAGATGAGAATGAAAAGAAATAAAAATAAAGACATAAGGAAAATAGTCCAAATGTCACAAAAGTAGTTTTACAATATCAAAATAGTAATAAGCTTCTTTTCAATTTGTCAAGGAAGACATTGGCATGAATGTCACAGTAAACACATTTCTTAAAGAAAAAATTTTCACTGTCTATTGACACGAAGTCATTTTCAAAATCACGACGTGAACTGATATTGATTGCAAACAAGAAACCTATCAAAAAAACGCCAAATTTTTGGAACTAAACTTATTGCACTCGTTGTAGAGAGAAGTCTTCACGAGTCCCTTTTCTCTTCATAGCTATCCCACTGTTGGACGAGACAGTCGTTTTTCACGGCTTTATCGTCCCAAGGGTCGTTCCAAGAATATCACGGAATTCGTAAAAATTATACATAAAATTTGAAAAATATGAATATCAATATTTATGAACAAAACAAAAAACAACTATACATTAAAATGAGAATAGAACAGAATCAAACCTTATAACGTCTGTAAAAACCATAAAAATTAGAAAAATTCGACATGGAAAATAATTAAAATAAAAATGATAAAGTTCTCAATGGTACATAACAAAAATATGCGAAAATTTTGTATGTGGCATCTTCCTCTGAATAGCATTTTTTATAGACAACGAGGGTATCCATTTTTTTAGCTTAATGTATGAACATCCTTCTGGCAACCTTATTCTTTAATACGTACCAGGAAGAAGTTTTAATTATATTAATTATATATTCATATAACATGTACTATCCGGGAAATAAGTTCGTTCCCATTCCGGGAAATTCACGAATTTTGCGCCTCTGCTCGAAAATATTTAACACAGATGTGTCCAATATTTCGCAGGCTTTGCTGAGCCTAAGAACTTTGGGCGAAAGGATCGAGGTTAGTAAGCAAAACGGTGGAGCCGTAAATCCTCATGTCCAAAGTCTTCTATACTCTGATCATCAAGGTCAGCAATAGTTATATGTGCAATATTCAGGCCATTCAGCTTAGGTTTCGAATTATACTTGAAAAAATATGACCTGACGAAAACGACTGCAATTGGTTAGCTTCTCTGAGAAAATCTTATGTCAACCCCTAACTTGCACTTTGTTCCACCCGCGTATTATTGAAAATAGATTTAAGCAACATGAAAATTTCACTAAACATTCAAGTTTATCGATATAAACGATTTATTTAAATAAATAATTCAGGGTATCTGTTTGCTGTAGATAAAAATTATTTCGTGCTAAAATCGTTCTGGTTTATTATTAGAATAGTATATAATCAGTAATTTCTTCAAATCACTTTAATTGTTTTGTAGTATAAAAAAATAAGTGCATAATTCTCTTCAACACTTATTTATAATTCATAACAAATGTGGTGAAAAAAAAGATCTAGCACGTGGATTTCATGTAACTTATGCCGCAGAATCGAATGGCGTAATCAACTTTGCCGTAACTCACAGATCCAAACATATTGTTGGACCAATTTTTGCCTAAACAATTAAAAATTCAGATTAGCTTTATTAGGTTTATTAGAACTATTTAGATGAATTTAAAAAAAAACCGATAATTTTTTCAATCTGTTGGTGGCCATATTGGATCCGCCATCTTGAATTTCGAAATTTCAATATTAAATTTGAAAACAGTGACTCAAAATACTTTCATAAAATGAATTTCGAAAAAATTCGATCATTTTTCAAATCTGTTGGTCGCCATATCAAAGCACATTCAGAAAGTAAATTTAAAAAATCCGCTAATTTCAAAAATCTGTTGGTTGGAATAATTGATTCGCCACTTTGAATTTTGAAATTTCAATACTATATTCAACTACTAAATTTAAACTTAATTTATGGCAGACGAACCTTGAGGATACCGAAGTAAGACAGACACTTAGAACAATTGGGGTCTTGCTATGATAAGACCTTTATAAAACTAATCCCTTTTGACACTTTGAAAATTATTATTTATTTATTCACATGCATATATTTATTCGTGACAACCTATGCATGTACATTTATATACAGTATTCCTCTGACGGTAAATCTGAAAATGCTATCTTTTTTTCCGAATTACGTTCAGTTTACGAGATGCATACAAAATATGATATATTTGGAATTTTTCAGAGCAAATTTTAGATATTTGTAATTGTAAAAATCCATAGATTTTTATTTTTTAATTTTCGAACCTCTCATTTGGAAATTGGAATTTTTTTCTATATTTGAAGCTTTTACATCTGGCCACTGCACTTCAACCTTATTACCTTATTACGAGAATCCCATCTACCTGGCTCGTTAGCCAGATGCCAAGTTGGGCCTACTTTTCCAAGGCAGCCTCTTTAGTTCCTCGCTATTTAAGAAAATTTTGATTATGTTTACGAAATCAAGTTTATGAGCCTTCAGAAAATTTATGAAGGCTACTGGGATATTCAAAAAATGCTACCAGAGTATTTGTAGAGAAAAATCTCAGAGGCTTGATTGTGCCTGATAATATTTAGTGAATTTCCAGTTAAGTTGTATGAGTAGGGTATTGGATCCGATATTTCGAATTTTGAAAGTTTAATATTGAATTTGAAATAAGTGGCCCAAAATAACTTTATAAAATGAATTTTAATGAAATCTGATCATTTTAAAAATCTGTTGGTCACCATATTGGATCCGCCATTTCAGATTTTTAAATTTTGATATCAAGTTTGAAATCAGTGACTCAAAATACCTTTATAAAAGAAATTACAAAGAAATCTGATAATTTTTGTACTTTTGACTGCCTAAATGTGATTTTTGGTCCACTGGGCATCCTTTATGGGCCTTCGTGGTCATTATCTCGGCGAACAGAGTATATAACAGTAGGCTTTCATTTAGCGATTTATCACATTACATTTATTTATGAAATTTATTACAATTATTTATTACAGTTCCGAAAATATCTATATAACGTATGACCTCTTAAATCGGGACTCAATTTTGCAATATTTGCAAGTTTCGAAATCTACATGTATCGTGATGATCACAATTTTTTATTTTTCCAGCCATTTTTTATCGCTGTAAGAAAATTAAAGATATTAATGATACTGAATTTTAGATACGAAAACGTAAAAACCTAGTCTCGATCCGAGAGGTCTTACTGTGAGTGGAAATCATTTTACAAGGATTATTTCAGTACAGTCCCTGCACCTGACACCTGATCCCCCATTCTCTTCAATCTTTGTGAAGAAAGTATACCACTCAGTAATTTACAGAAGTGCGAAAAGATGAGTCTGCTGAGTAGAATTATTGAAGGACTCATAGTTTTACCTATAAAAATTTCATAAATTGAGCGCCCTGATTCCAGAACGGGACATAACTTGGTAAAGTTGAGGGGAGGTTGGCCCCTGGCAACTAAAAATCGAAAATTGAAATTTTGATTTTTGAATAATGCATTCTTATAGGAAATTAGATGGCGCATCTTTTTGCCCTGAGCGAAAAAGTTGTATCTATTATAGTTTCCGAAATAACCATGATAATGATGTTTTTTTCTGAAGTCGATTTGTAACTATAAGGAAGTTTTCTGTGAAAACTTTTTTTAAAAAACTAAATAGGTAAATAATTGCGAATGTAAAACTTGGAGTGCGCGACTCGCAACAATCCATGTCTATTAAACGGACGGAATTCACCTGCGTACCTACATTTGAGTCCGCCTGTATTCCTGCCGCCTACAAGAGTTTAGTTCGCGCTCTCCAAGTTTTGCATTCGCAGTTTTTTACCTATTCAGTATTTTGAAAAAGGTTTCCACATAAAACTTCCTCATAGTCTTCTGAACAACTTCTCCAAAGGAAGTTTTCATTTGCTCAAACTCCGCTCGATAAATGGAGCGATCGAAGATTATGAGGAATTAAATTCGCAGTGGCCTAGAAAACAATTTTTTATTCTGTTATAAATAATCATACAAACTTTTCACTCATATTATCATTCTTAGGATACGCGACACACACACATATATATATAAATTAGTCAAACAACCACCGTAGGGTCCCCCCGGGAGCAACTGCCATCCATGAAAATGACAACGGCTCCCAGTAGAACCGCGGTAAATCACACCCATGACCTTACCATGATCTTACGTGTGGCGATATCGAGGGCCGTGAGCTCGTGCTTCGTCCATGGGACCATCCCAAATGAATAAAGTAGAACCGGGACGGCAAGCATGTTAGTTGCAGATATCTTGTTCAACGCCGACAGATTGGAAG
>JAUMHM010000083.1:48272366-48298516 GCA_032362435.1 Melikaiella ostensackeni
GTATTTTTTGGACGGGTTGAAAAAGTTGGAGCATCGCTGGGCCAAGTATATTGAGTTAAAAGGAGATTATGTGGAAAAATAAATTGCCACTTTTCCAAAATCTTCGTTTTTCTTTTGTTGGCTAAGTATTTATTGAGTGACCCTCGTACATGAAACTTTCTTTCATCTAGAAAGACTTATATCATAAAAATTTGTTGAATGCTTCTTCTAATTTCCTTTCAACACTTTTTTGGAAAATGAAAGAGAAAAATTTCAACTTTCGTATATATATATATAATTTCAAAATTGCAAAAATTATAAGGTCCGTAAGGTAAGGGCATATCTTCAGGTGGATATCATACTTCTGATATTACTTTTATGCAGTTGCAGTTTACGTACAACATGTTCACGTGTTCGAAAATGATTATTATTAATAGGTACTTGCATCTTATCAATTAGAAATTTTTTTCAAAATTCGAAGCACTTTTTAGCAGCAAAATATTGAAACATCATAATAACATCATTTAATATTCAACAACTCAGATAAAACAAATATCATATCAATTTCTGGAACACGTATCACATACGAGTATATATAATATGGGTGCTGCAGCCGAACTTATTTGGGGAAAAGTGATCTGGACACTTTACCCCAAATGCATAAACCTTTCCTTGATGCCAACATTTATATCCGCACATCACATGAAAAAAGTGAAACAATGGAGTAAACCAGTGAAAGAAAAAATAATTAATAAATTACACGGACAGTGACTATTTTGCTTCACCAGAATGTAAATGGTTGTCTTTGAACACATTTACGTATGACGACTTCGGGAAAAAAGGTTGGTTTTTGTAAAAATACTTGAAATACAGTGCCATAAATGCACTTTTGTTTTTCAATGTTAAAATCTGAACGACAGTTCAAAGGTGGTAACTCACAGAAACCAATTACGAGTGCTGTAACTATTTATTGTTAAACAAAATGTCAATGCTTGCCTTTGAAATCTCGTTTTGTCGAAGGCTTTTAAAATAAAAGGTCAGTTTTTGTAAAAATAATTCAAAAATTATGCGCAAATGGCACTTTTGATTTTTCAATGTTAAAGTGTAAACTACAGTTTACTCACGAAAATTAATTACGAGGAAGGTGACTATTTTTTGTTGCGAAAAATGTAAATGCTTGCCTTAGAACTCTCGTTTTCCTGCAGGCTTCTGAAATAAAAGGTCTGTTTCTGTAAAAATACTTGAACAATAATGCGTGAGTGGCGTTTTTGATTTTTCAGTGTCGAAGTCTGGAGTACAGTTCAAGGGTGGTAACTCACAAAAATTAAGTACGAGTGTTGTAATTATTTATTGTCGAATAAAATGTAAATACTTGTCTTTGAACTCTCGTTTTCCTGAAGGCTCCTGAAATAAGAGGTCAGTTTCTGTGAAAATACTTGAAAAATAAAGCGCGACTGGCACCTTTAATTTCCCTATGTTGAAGTCTAAACTACAGTTTAAGTGTAGTGAATCACGAAATTTAATTAGGAGTGTTGTAACTATTTTTTGTTAAAAAAATGTAAATTTTCTTCTCTGAACACTCGTTTCCCGGAAGGCTTCTAAAATGAAACATCAGTTTCTGCAAAAATACTTTGAAAATAATGCAAAAATTAGGCTTTTCTGAATAATTAAATTGATACCATAGATTGAGGGAGGAAACTTATGAATGTTAATAAGATGGGGAATAACTATTTTTTTAAAACAAAACGCAAGTGCTTATCTTTCAACTCGTCGGCTCAGGATGTCGCCCTCTTGCTTATTTTTTACGTCTCCTTTTATAATGTAATTTACTCAAATTTTGGCTTTTTGAAATCAAGATGAAAAGCTATAAAATTCCAAATAATATACCTAACAATATTTGGTTTCCAAAGTTCACATAATTGGCGCAGCAGACAAATTTTATTACTTGCCCCGCACTTTGCCTTGTTTTTGGTGCTGCTGTAGAGTTTCCCTCTGGCTGTAACATTGATAAATTACCTGGCACCTACACAATTCATAGACAACAGATAGCATCTTCTCACTTTACAAAAAAGTATTCGTAGAGAATTATGTTTGAGGGCGGGGCAGAGCTTAAAAATTGTAGCAAGGGACATTTGTGAAACACCGTAAGACTGGACCAGAAAATATTGACCCAATAAACTGTCGACCTGAAAACGGCTAAAAACTTCTATTTTCAAAAGGGTTACCGTCTTTCACCTGACGTTATTCAAACATTCACAGCTATTCAGAATGCAGAGGAATAGGAAATTCCACAAAAAAATCTGGGCTCATTCGCAGGACTTTTTAGCTGAAAGTTACTTGAATTGCATTATTAGCAAAAGAGAATTACATGATGACAAAGTTAAGACTGCATAACAAAATCAAAAAGTTATTTTTTTTCCTGTGGTCATAAAAAAAAGGATGCAAAATTTCGAATGAAATAATTTCCACAATGACACAAAAGTCTAGTAATTAACATTTTTTTCACATTGGTGACTCATTCAAAATGTAGATACGGCTTTTGAATCTAGGATGGCAGTGTTATGTAATTCTGTTGGGAAGTATATCAAGATCAACTTATCAGGCTTGAAGATAAGGAAACTACGACCATGAGGTTTTGTGTGTGGTTAAATATACTGGGTACGTAAGAGCCTACATCTTATACAAATTATGAGTGTTGTCGAAACAAGTGTCAGTGGAGAGAGAGGAAGCGGTTGAACACCTCCTCGAGTTGTAAAAGAAGCTGGTGAAAAAGACGTGAGAGGTAGAAGAGAAGGAAAATTAGTTTGTAAGCAAAATAGAGAGAGAGAGGTGGGAGGGTGATACGTGAAGGTAAGAGATAATTTTGAAACCAACATAGAATATATTACATGTGGATCATGGAGTAATAGTAGGGAGACCAAATTGTGTGTCAGAAATTTGGTCGACGTTTTTCTGGACATAGTTGAGAGGGAAGACGTACGCTGAATTGTACAGGTTCGCCTTGTTTTGAGTTTAATATCTGCAAGAGGTATTTCACCGATCTGTTATTCGTTGGTTGAAATTCACCGCCAACAAACCACCAATAAAAAATTTCTCGCATTCCTCTCGCAGATATTCCACTCAAATCAAGGCGCGACTCTACAATTCAGCGTACGTCCTCCCCTCAACTATGTTCGAAAAGTCGAGGTGTATTTTTTATTCGTGCGCTCATTGTCGTTTGGTATAATTACTATAACTCCATGATGCAAATATCGAGTACTTCTCAATATTTCATTACAATTGCTATTAGAACGCTTTTCAGTTTTCTTATGATAAAAAATGCGCTAGGAACAGCAATTTTCAATTCAATTGCTAGTTAATCTTATATACCTTTATGATAGTAATTATTACTATCATTTTAAAACAATAATTCACTCGTGTAAAATATTAGCATTCATTATTTTCTTGGTTTGCATTGAATAATAAAAAAAAATGTTTTTTATTTAATAATGTCTCATTATACATTTTACTACAGAGAGAAACTGTTCGTTAAAAAGTGAAATTTATTCAAATTATATTAGCTTTTACATAGACATTATTTGGTGCAACTTTATGATATTTTGTTTTTTGTATGTATAATTGATGACAAAATACGTTATTTTGCATGTAAAAAACGCTTCCAATCCGTCTCGCAATGAAAGAATTCAGAACGACAACCGAAATAACGACTGAAATATATATAAAAACATGTTACAGCATATTTATTAGTTGTATCTTACACACAATTTTCGACGAGACTCTTTTTGAAGAATATGAAGATTCTTGCTGTTACTCTGATCTTAACTCTATTGATCTTCTTCAATTCCATTGGTGAATATAATACCTTACATCTATAATTGTAGGAGCATTTTTAAATATTATTTCCTATTCGAAATTATTAAAATTTGAAAAAATTATGTTACTCTTTTCTGCGTCGAAAATTACAGGCCTTAATTAATTAGTAGTCTCTATCGCCACATAATCGGAATTAAATTTTTAGCGCGCCTTGAAACAAATTAAAACGTATAAAATTAACCTCATTTAGGAACGAAATTTGTCCTCACTAGACAGATTGGCCCTTTTATGTCTTTTATAATTTCCGAAAACTACAAACGGATATATTCATTATTGAGATACAAAGTTGAGAAAAAGTGAATTTTGTGTTATCATCAAAGAAGATGAAAATTTACATTCCCCCAACTTATTTTCATATAATAAATGTGTCAGTCTGTAATTTCTAAAATCGTTTATTACTTTTGTATAAAATTTCTTTCCTAATTAATTTTAATTGTATCTGGTATCTGGTATAACAGAATTTTCCGGACACCAAACCCATTTCCACCTCGTTCAAATTACGGAAATTACTGTACTACTAGCCCCAACGTTATACTTGACCGGTGTAAAGCTAAAAGAAAAAAGTCAATTTTTGAATTAATTTCTAAAGCGTTTTATAAAAATTTAGCATATTGCTCAATATAAAGCTAGAAGTTTTAAAGGAGTTCGTGATGAGTAAGCTAAAACAAAAATAGACATTCTAAACCTTAATGACTAAAATTTCACTAATCATTAGTGAAATTTTTCTGATTTAATGAGAGGAACGTGAGCCACTTAGGATTAGTAGAAAATTACTAGTTCGATTAGTCAAAATATTTACTGAATCGATTAGACGAAATATTTACTAATTCAATATTGGAAAATTACTAATTGTTTAAAGAAAATACGTGAATTTATGTGGTATATGGGTAATTTCAAATTGAACTGGGAATCAACATAGGTGAACTTTGCATTGCAAGTTGCTGCTTATAATATATTGCTATGACAGAATGCTTAAGAATGATTTTCAAAGTGTAATGAGAGTATAGTGCTAACGAATAATATCCTGCGGTTGCTTTTTGAACATCGATTTTTGATTTGCGGTGAACAAAGAAGACTTGAGACATTTTACACATATCAAGTGAATTAATTTTAATGGTTTTTTCTCAAAAATTTTTATATAATATTTTTTAGAGGTATATTAACAAGGTCTGCGGAACGTATAAAATCAATATGATAGTGCTTAACAGAATAAAATTCTTGAACAGCATGGCCCTAAATTTTCGTAAGAAAGTGAAAATTATACACATTTTTTGCTAAAATTGTCTTAAAGCATTCATATTCCACGTTTTTAAGTAGCAGACGCTGAATAAATACGCCTCAGATCCATTTTTTCAGGAAAAAATAATAATTTCTTAGATGTGGACAGTAGGACATAGTTGAGGGTGCGCCTAGTTTAATTTTCACTACATTTCTTAAGGAGTCTTTGTGTTATTAAAAGATTTAAATTACCTTGCGAAAAATACTGAATTTGGTCAAGGTTAGAAATGTAGAAAAAATTAATGAGCCAAGCAAAATTTTCCATATAACTATGGAATGAAGTTAATTTTAAAGGACCCATATATCAGTTAAAAAAGCTATAGAAATGGAAAACGTGACAAATAGAAGAGTTTAATAATAAAATGCGATTGTGTGACATTCTCAACTTTATTTGATAAAAGAAGACAATATTGTGATACTTCTGAGTAGGCTACGCTACTTCCATTAACATCACGTGTTTACAAGCTACTGCGAGCTAATAAGGAAAAAATAAAATTGTTTACACTTGACCTATTTTACATAACTTTATTCAGGTTGGAAATAATCACTTTACGCCCATTAATTGAAACCTTGGCAGAGATAACGTTAGATTGACAAAAACTTGTTTTTCAAAGTGTAAGCATATAATGGTATACCTTATAAAGACATAGTTTTCTCAATAACATATAGAATAAAACCTTGAAGAGAAATCTCTTGTAAAATTTAAATAAATATGATATTTTCAAATATATAATATTTTTAAATAAATGTTTTTGTGTTAAGCCAACGTTATCTCTGCTGAAGCTTCAATTGATTAGTAACCAAAATTATTAAATCATTAGTCTATATTTTCACTAATTGACTTTAGTAAAATAAATTTGCGATTTTTTTACTATTACATCAAAAAAATGGTAAAATATCACTATATCGCTAGTTAAATACCGAATTACTCTAATTCAATCAGTAAATTTTTCACCGACTTAGATTTAGAGAGGAAAATCTACACTGTTAGAAAATACTTGAAAATTCAATCACTTTTGATGTACTATCAAATCAAAATTTAAAGTAGTTGTATGCATGAATGATAAATGTAAAATACTCTGAATATAATGTGCGTGAATGGGAAAAACTTCCAATACGTAGATTAAAAACAATTGAATTTGCAAGTCTTATCTGACAGTATAGTTTTTTTTATACATTGCATACTACTCACTATTTAGTCATTCATATTTCAAGTATTGGAATTCATCCATTTCTGTTTCTTCTTACAGAATTAAGTTCACAGGGCTGGTTTAGAGGAAGACCAGAAAATAAAGTAGTTACGGAGCCTACAGTCCATTACCATATTCATTCTTATATTAATCGATCTGGTACTCAACACATATTGAATACAAACGATGAAGTTCTCTTAGGAACAAGTACACTGGGAAGAAAAAATTACGCCATGGGAATATTAGAAGATGGCATCATTTGTCCAATGCTTGATGATGGTGGACACCGTTTTATACTAAACACGAATCGCTTCCATAAACGTATGGTACATCCTGGTCTCGATATTCCTTACGGAAGAAGGCCTGAGCATAGGATTCCATGCATAATCAGTGCTCCTCCATTGCCGGACGTCGCAATCATCTATGATAGTGACAATTAGATTTTTATTATATTTACAGAAAAATCCAGGGTATCAAAACTGACAACTACATAATGTAAATAATTAAAACTACCCATTGTGCAACGATTTGATGCGATTTTCTATCTCTTTTTGACACTTGCGCATGGTCGTAACAAAAGATTATCAAGTAATTAAGAATGACGTTAAAAAGTCAGTGTATATTGCATCGTGGTTCTCAATACGAGTATGCAGTTATAAATTGTTTCTAATATATTAGTCCACTACTTTGGATAAGAAATGATACATTGCAATGAGAAAAATATATCAGTGAATCAGGAAAATAAATAAAATTCTCGTTCATTTAGGCTCAATACTGAACTTTTTATTTGTTGCATCCTCAAAAATTCCTCAATAAATACTTCGAATTCAAATTGCCTTACTTCATCGTATTGTCTAATACCACGACGGTTTCCGTACACCCAACCCATTTGCAGCTCATTCGGATTACGGAAGTTTCCGTCATACTAACCTCAGCGCTATTCTTGACCGCTCGGGTAGAAAAATTTTGGTATAGGATTGATTTAGGAAAACATTTAGGAAATCGTAAGTGAGACGTCTCTCAGATGCCATACTTTTACTATAGCATAAGTATGGCAAACAAGATCATCCAATACTTCATGTATATTTGAATGAACTATAGTGAGTGTATAGTTGAAATATGGCTGAAGTATAACGATGTATGGTGGAAGTATTGTAAAAGTATCGCTCAAGTATATATCTGACAGGTGTAGCTGAAGTTCAGCTAAAGTATGGTAGAAGCATATCAGTAAACTATAGCTCAAATATTTTTAAAGTATGCATAAACACTGTAGAAACTAGAGGTCCCTTTTTCTACGGAATCATTTTTTGTGTGTCCTGTTTTTGAATAGGATAACTTCATGCTGTTATTTTCAATGTAAGACAAATGACTCTGAGTTCCCACCAGTGGTCTCATTTTAGTACCACCCGAGACTTTTTCTTTCTGAGTCCTATTTCAATACCTGAAATAAACCCTGAAATGATACTTGATTTTGACAGTGAAGTAAGCCTAAAGTATAAGGAAAGTATTCAGCTATACTATGTATAGCGATGTATTCTTGATGACGGGAGATATAAGTGAGATCTAAAATGCATAAGATTGGAGATCCAGAATCATGATTCACGTTGCATGAAAAAATATTGTTTGTAACTTCCGAAATAAGTAAAATGTGAAGAAACTCATTATAATATCCAATTGCATTATAATTTATCAATTATTACATCAATTATAAGTGTTCCAACTAGATAATGAACTGCTCAAATTTGTTCAGGTAAATAATGTTATGGTTATGAATCAAAGCTTACTGGATCTCTGACGGGCATACAGTTGTATGAAATAAGAAGAATATAAGTTTCTTATAAATCTTCTTGCTTTGATCATTAGAGTTCAATATCCATCAAGCTAAAAGACTGAGGATTTGTATTTAAACTCGAATAAAGATTTCATGACGTAAAACTGGGATGAATTTCGTTGAAACTTGAGGATTATATTAACTCACTTTTTGTTTACACTCGCGAACAATATTCGATGCACATTTTTCTTACGAAATCACTTAAATAGATAACTTTTTCAATTTTTGGACGAGCTGTCATATAGAATTTATTCATTCATCATGTTGCCAGGAAGTTTTAACAAACAAATGAATGTCATTCTATGTCCGATAATGTAGCCAAACTTTGGTACAAATAAAGTATGGACAATACTTTTGCTATACTTCAGCTATACTTCAGATATACTTCAGCCATACTTCAAATATAGTTTAGGTGTACTTTAGGTATACTATTTCAATATACTTGAAGTATGGGATTGTCTCATTTGCCTTCTCATACTTCTCGTACTTCTCCTCCTTCTCATACTTCGGAATGTCAATGATTGATCAATCTCATACTCATGATTCTTACCCGTGCGGTTAATCTTACGAAAAATTTCGTAACACCAGCCAGTCTCTTACTTCAAAAGTTTTAATGCATGGATTTTGAATGCTTCAATTCCTAAATATTTTCATTCAACCCTCAGAAAGGCAAGCGGGTCCCACAGGCCCGGCGAGTCACGATTTTCAAATTACAAAGAGTTGTGTATGAAGTAAGAGCTTGTGCATGGAAATTTCTTTTGAAGACGAATACATTTCAGTTTTCAAAGATATTTTTTTTATGTTTTGAAGGATTTATTTTTTATTTTTTTGCTAAAATACATCTACTGCTCGCGTGTGTCTTTTTTTATAACGCAACAAAAGGAGGCGGCGACACTCTTGACCAACTTGCCATTCACATCTCCGAGTAGAGTGATTCTTTACCCAGGATTGCAAGTCCCTATAATATCATTAGAAGGGTCCCAAAAAATATCTTTTACATCACTACTGTCACCATTAACTGAAGCATAGCATGCCATAATATACAGCCTTCTAGTTCCCACTTTTATTTTAGCCCATAATAATCTAGAAGATATACATGCATACTTTTTGACATGCTGTTTTACTCTTTCTTTCATAATCAGACCGACTCCTTGGCTACAATATGTTTCATGATCTACTCCTAACCAAAGTTCGTGTCCGTTCTCTATCTTACCCCATTCATCGCCAGAAACTTTTCCTATGGCATGCCTTTCATCAACAGAAGTGTCAATCCTATCCAAGGCTACATTATTATTTGTATTGTTGATTATTTAAAGTATACATCCAACTATCAACTTGATGCAAGAAATATTTTCCATAAGTATGAAATCATGTCCAAACTAAGCAGCCAAATCATCATAAGGCGGCTTGTCCATTTATAACATCAGTCGCACCAAACTTCGGTCATTCAAAGAAAAGTATGAAAACAAAGTCAAAATCAAAGGACTTATAATCGGTTTGTGTAGTATACTGAGGAGGGCACCAGCCTCCTACAGCTTGGTCTTTAATATGGAAAAAGACCATTTATTACTTCATAAAAAAAGTGATAAGAATTGTCAACCCTAAATTCTTAAGTAAAACTTGAAAATCTGAGAAACTTCCATAAATTTTCATTCAAAATTTCAAAAATTTCCATAAGTTTCCAAAAGTTTCAAACATTTCCAAAAATTTCTCATATTCGCATCCATTTTCTAAAATTTCAATAATTTTCCCACACATTGTATAAATTTCTCTGACTTTCCGTAAATTTTAAAAACTTTCTATGAATTTCCGAAACTTTCCATAAATTTCCAATGAGGTTTTTTTTTACACGAAAGATTTCGTCATACTAGTCACTCTCTATTAATTGATATGACTGTTTCCTAAAATAACTTTTGACCATAACTGAGCGGTTACAGCAAAAATTTAATTTTTGACGTTTTGAACGTTTTATAAAAAATATATAAATTGAATATATAGCTAGAAGTCTCAAACAAGTTTGTTGTAAATAAGCCGGAACAAAAATAGACTTTTTAAATCGAAATTAGTGAAATTTCACTAATCGCTTGTAAAATTTGTCTAATTCAATTAGAGAAATATGAACCACTATAGATTAGTAGAAAATTACTACTTCGATTAGTTGAAATGTTGACTAATTCGATTGATTGAATTACTAGTTCCGTAGTATAAAATAACTTAGTGTTTACAGAAAATATGTGAATTTATTTAGTGCTGTAAGTATACATTAATTCAAAAATGTTGAAAATGGGAAGCGTGGGAAATAAAATAGTTTAATAATGGAATTCGATAAGAATAACTAATAAGGAAAGAATAATAATAAAAGAAAACTGAAGAATTATATTTCTCTCGATTTTTTAACTATTACATTAGTGAAATGCTAAAATATTATTATGTTATTATTCAAACACTCAATTAATCTAATTCTATTGGTAAAATGTTCACTCACTTCTATTTAGAGAGGAAATTTCACACTGTTAGAAAATACTTGAAAATTGAATCACTTTCAATAAATGTATTGAAAGCTCTTCCTATTCACGTACAATTGAGTTCAAGGTACTTTACATTAATTTTCGAGTCTGTCGTCGTCGTCATTGTCATCGATTTGATACTTATCATAATTACAGATATTATCTGAAATAATCCCAATCCAAAGCTAGCAGATCAATTTTTAGTAACAAATCATTTTTTTCTATTAAAAAGTGACTGAAAAAATCCCGAGCGGTCTGGATCCCGAAAAAAATTACTAATTATGAATACACTAATCAAATTTGTTAAGTAAAAAATTAAGGTACATAAATCAATATAACATGAATTTAATATAATACGTAGAGTTCAACATTTGAGCACCTGAATAAGTGCGTCGAACTCAATTGTATTCAGGCATAGTTAGGTGACTTATTTGAATGTTAGTTAGGCTCTTTTTTGACATGTGGCTTCGGTTATTGATTTCTACAAGCTTTGAATGTTAAATTATCGTTATTATACGCATGCGTGTTATCTACGTGTAGAAGGAATTTGGAAGGGAATTTTTTATTGGAATTCATAATACATAAAAAAAACGTAGGAACATTTCTTTTACTAGTTCTACAAACGTGTAAATTGTTGTATATTGTATATTACATATTGTGAAAGTATTATTTTTTGTATTTCTGTAAGTACAGCAGACGTTCACTGATATTTTGCAATTAATAATATGATACAGTGTAATCTACAAGGGAAAATAGTTGATTTAAAAAAAACTATTCCATTTCAAAAGTTTCGATTGAATTACATGAATTTTCCAATCGCACTATTTATTGTATCAGAAATTTTTGACAAAAAATATATATTCGATAAATGATTTTACATTTCCATAATTTCAGCCAGCAGCAATATCGATAACCATTATAAGCAGTTGGAAAGAATTCATTTTCACTTATGCAATAGAAAGCTCGTCGATCACTAAAACTTTCTTTTAATCTGAAAGCCTTAACTTCAATATCAATGTTTCCATAATATTATAGGATATTCAGCGTAATGACATATTTCTCATACACGAAGCTGCATCAATCTTAATTAGATGTACTGAAAATATTAACAGATTTCAACTTTTATTAATAAAATGTGTTCGAAATGTTTTTCATGTATTGTTTCCTCATATAATAAGTCAAATTTTCTGAAGAGTTCAAGTCATCGGAGAAAGAGTGTTCAAGATCGAACGTGAAATGGATTAGGCTGAAGTCTGAATTAAATAATATTGCGCAATATGTGAGGCAGACAATTATAAAAATATTCAAATCACGCAACACGACACACATTTAGGATAAATAACGATTGACAGAAATAAATAGAAAAAAAATACTCATCGAACGATATTAGGTATCCGAAGCATGGAGAGACTATTTTGGATCAACATTGGCAGAAAAGATCCGAACTCCAAATTTATACGTAGAAACTGCTTTTGCTTAAAGCGAAACGCCTATTTGGCTTTCAGCATTCTTGACCCTAGAAAACTCGTTCCGTGGACTTATTGGGGACCCAACATTCTCAAAAATTCTCCATAATCCCATTTACCTAAGGGTTAGGCAATCAAAAGAATGGACCTAAAATTGGTAATCGGAAAGTGAAAATCAAAATGCCACCCCTGCAGAACTCTGCATGAATATCCTTAAAGTTTAACTTAGATATTGAAAAATTTTTCGAGGATTAGGTAAAAATGATTGGGTATCGGTTAAAATTGATGGAGAAAAAACCAAAGTTCAAAAGCCTTTAGTCTTATGCAATTTAAGAGAAATTTATGTGGCTCTTAAAAATACTAATCCAAATGAAAAAGCTGGATTTTCAAAGTTTGCAGAGTGAGGACCAAAAGAGGGTGTCTTAGCTGAAACAAGTGGCACCCACAATTCTTGCATTTGCGTTCCCCACCAAAATACGAAACTCATGTTTTTTAGTAAAAAGATTGCAAAATTAGTCAAATCTAATTCTTTGTTATTTGAAACTCCCAAGCCTTGGGCAGCTCAAACGATTTGCAATCCTGCTCAAATCAAGTGTTATTTCAATGAACGTGAAGGCTGCCCGGGTAATAACAATCTAAAGGTTTTGTTAGAGGAAGCATACGTAGCAAATTTCATTGAACAAATCACGTTCAAAAAATGGTTTACCAAAGATCGATCTGATCTACAAACTGGAATGAAACCATTAGATGATTTTCTGGATTTTTTGAGTGACCATATGAAGAAACTTCTTTGACACGATTTTATCGCTGAAAAACAGAATTTGCATCACAAAAACACGAGAGCTAATTTAAAAGTAGGTGAGCTTCTCATTCTTCTAAATTTTGCACAAAATCACTGTATTGATTATCAAAATTCTTCACAAGGACATCACTGGCCAAAAACACAAGTAACTAATCATCCTTTCGTGGTTTACTATCGTACCCGTGAAGAGGAACTAAAACACATCAGCTACGCTTTTATATCAGAGGTAAAAGAATATAACACGATTGCTGTACTTTTCTTTCAGAAAAAACTAAAAGCCTTTTTACGCGAAACAGAAATTCTTGTGAATGAAATAACATACTTCACATATGGGTCAGCAGCACAATACAAAAATCGCAAGAATTTTGTTGATTTAACACACTACGAAGAAGATTTTGGTTGTGCAGGCAAATGAAACTTCCATGCAACTTCCCACGGCAAAGGAATTTTCGATAGAATGGGAGCTACTGTCAAAAGGGAAGCTACCAAAGCAAACCTGCAAAATTCGTACGGTAATCAAATCACTAAGCCTCGCGAAATGTTTTTTAATAAGCTAAGTTACACTTCGAGAATATTCATGTAGAGTTTTGCAGTAGTGAAGAATATGAAGCGGGAGAAAATTTATTAGGTGAACGATTCAAGAATTCCATGACGATTGATGGAACGCATCAAACCCGTGCGGTCATTCCAATTTCCAAGACAAAAGTAAGGACGAAACTTTCTTCTCATTCAGAAGATTTCGATGTGTCAACTGTTTTCAAAATCACTAAAACAAGAACTCGTAAGTCGGCTGGCCAAAGATGAAATTTACAGAACTTGTAAAGCACATCCAGACCTTCCCCTGACAAAAAAATAAAGAAATAAAAAATGTAGTATTTTCAAAGAAGCGATTTTTGTTTTTTGAGTCTGCGAAAAAAGTCCGGATTTTCTTATCTTTGAGTTTTTTTATATGAAACTACGTTTTATTGCACAAAATTTGAGGCCTTAAAAACCTAAATCGGTTAATTAGAAGCAAAGATATGATGTCTCTAAAAGAAAGGTACAAACAATTTCAATGTCCCATATCTTCGCCATTTTTTGGAATTTTCCGAAAATATTTTTTGTGGTTTTTCTTCACTACTAAAGGACTGATTACACCGAGTTACACGCAAATCCCATTCAAGCACAAAAATTTTTGTGATCACTTGACATGGACTCACCTAATATAATCCAAGATCATGTGACGTAAGCTTTTTACCTAACCTCAAATATAGCCTTCTCTCGTGAATATATGTAGCCCTTATTGAATTCATACATTTCCACGAGGCCGTTTTCTCTATTTGAAGAATATGAAGTATCTTATTGTTGCACTGTTGTCGAACTTAGCAGTCTTCTTTAATTCTATTGGTAACAATAATAATATCTTATACCTATAATTTCGAGTGCATTTTTAAATACTATTTCGTATTCATAATGAATCAAATTTGATAGAATCATATTCGTCTTTTTCAAGCCAAAAATGACAGGCCTTAATCAATTGGTAGTATCTAACGTCATGTGATCAGAATTAGGTTTTATCGCAATTTAAAAAAAATTAAAAGATACCAAATTGATCTGGGTAATACTTCCGTATCGCGGCATTATCGAAAAATGGGGGGGATTTTTGAAGAATATAGAAAAAAATGAGGAAGGGGGGCTTTTTTATCAATTTTTTATAACTTTTTTTAACCTTCGCGAAACTGACAGTCACTGCTCGGAATCGACTGGCAGTTTAAAATTTTTTTTTTAGAAATTTCCCTGAATTAATATATTGCTTTCAAAATGTGACCCCAAACCAGCGCTTAACATGGGTCAGATTAACTTAACAAAATAGGCTTAACACAGGTCAGATTCACTCAACAAAATAGTCAACAATGTGACCCCTTTCCAACTCTAAGCACGGGTTTAGAGCTGAAAAGGGGTCACATTGAAAAGTAATAAAAAAAGTGATGAAAAAAGCCCTCCTCTCATTTTTTCCTGAGTTTCTCAAAAATAGCCCATTTTGAGCCATTTTCATAAATCCCCCCCCCCACATTTTTCGAAAAAGCCGTCATACGGAAGTATTACCTCAATCTTATTTTAAAACATAATTTCTATTCATATTTTGGAAAATTTATTTGACTTTTATCATTTTATTTCAGAAATCACAGTTATTATTTTCTTAAACAAATTTTTTTCCTAAATGAACTTGATTTTGTACTGTCAGGTATTACGGAGTTTTCGTTACACTTAACCCATTTCCGGCTCGTTCAAGTTACGGAAATTACGCTATACTTGACCGTCCTAACATAACGGAATATTCCGTAATACAAGACAGTGTCTATTAATTAATAAGATCGTTTCCTAAAATGACTACTGACCATAATTCGGCAGTCACAGAAGAAGTTAATTTTAGAATTTGTTTCTAAAACACTTTATACAAATTCAAAATATCGTTCGATACATAGCCAGAAGTTCCAGAGAAGTTTATGATTTCGCTAATCACTAGTCAAATTTTTTTAATTTAATTAGAGAAACGCGAGACACCAAGGATTAATAGAAAATTACTAATTCGATTAGTCGTAATGTTTACTAATTCGATTAAGCGAAATATTTACTAATTCGGCAGAGGAAAATTACTAAATGTTTAAAGGAAATAAGTGAATTTATATAGTGCTGTAAGTATATATTAATTGATAAAAGTTATAGAAGTGGGAAACTTGACAAATAAAAAAGTTGATTAATAGAATGCGATAAGGATAGCTAATAAGGGAAAAAAATAATGAAAGTAAAAATGAAATTAAAGTACATTAGCAGATCTGACAAACGTTGAGTCGTTCGTTTTAGGTCCATTCATTGAAGCTTTGGCAAAAATAACTTTAGATCACTAAAAATCTGTTGTTATACTATAAACCTAATTTCAAAAATCTGCTCCTTGCGCGCGCAGGTTCTCATCGCGCGCCTAGAACAAGCGTCTGTCGGATCTCGCGCTCATATATTTATTCCTTGCACTCGTAATGCTTCAGCAATTGTTCATTTTATTAATTATATAGTTTTAAAATGAAATTTATCAAAACCATCTCTTTTAGATCCCGGTTCATCTATGCATCTTCACATTTTGAATTTTCCACGTAATTGAGTATAGGTAAAGATTATATTTCTCAAACCTCTGTAGGCTTTGAGGCACACAATTTCATCGTGACACTCGCGCTCGATTTTTGACAGACATTTTTCAATATATATTTATTTTCTAAGTTACCTTACAATAGAAATCGAATGCGCTGTTTAATGTAGGAATAGAATCTACGTTATTTTGTAGGTGTGCGGCTTTACTTTACGTAAGCCATAAACTTGAACGTAACCTTGATTCCTTAATGCTATATGAAAAATGGATTAAAATTTGATGTATTCTATATGAAAACTCACTATTATTTATATTATTTGATTATTAGTGTTAAACTTTGGTCCGAGACTGCTTATTTGGATGGTGCAAAATAAAATATAAACATTTTTTTTTATTTTTGCATAGTCTTTTCGATGAATAAATTGAGAACGGCGAGTTCCGTCAAAAAATTATGAAAAACAATTTTGAAGGTAGAGAGTTTCAAAAGCTACAACTTCTCTTTAAGCCCTTCTCTCATATTTCGCGTAATTTGGCTCAAGATTGGAATTTTCGATATTTTCATAGAATTCTCGATGAGTAAAACAAAGACGACAAATCCTATCAAAAAATAAATACTTGAAGATTTATAGGTCTCTCAAAATGCTAGAATTTTTCCTTCAGACGTTTTTACGTATCTCCTGTGGCTTAGCGGAAAATTTGAATTTTCGATTTTAGTATAGCATTTTTGATGGGTGGAGCCAGAACTGTTGCTTAAGGAAGGCTGGTTAAAAAACTCGCTCTTTCTTTTAGATTCCAAAAAAAGTGTGCCAGAGCCCGATTTGATCCGTTTGCTTCTTCGAGAGTTACCTTTTTTACGGACGGATGGACGGATGAATGGACATACAGACCGACCGATATACATCATCGCCAAGACTTTTTTTTGGCTTCAGGGGATTTTGAAATACGACGATCCGTTAAAAATCTGAGATGTGAAGTTTCGGACGCTTCTAATACTTTCTCAATCATGAATGACGAGAATGTAAAAAAAAATTATTTTTGTTGAGCCAACGTTATCTCTGCTGAAGCTTCGATTAATTAATCACCGAAATCATTGAAGAATTATTCTATATGTTCATTAATTGACTTTAGTAAAATGAACTTTCGATTTTTTTAGTATCACATTAGTGAAATTCTGAAATAATACTATATCATTAGTCAAACACTCAATTACCGTAATTCGATTAGTAAAATTTTCACCAACTCAGATTCAGAAAGGAAACTCTACACTGTTATAAAATACTTGAATACTCAATCATTTTTAATGAATGTATTGGAAGTTTTTTCTATTCACGTGCATTAAATTCACAGTACTTCACATTAACTTTCATGTATATGTTTATTAAATTTTGAAACTAACATACACAAAAAATAATAAAAATTCAGGATTATGCACATGAAAATTGATGTACAATACTGTAAATTTAATGTATGTGAATGGAAAAAGCTTCAAATACGCACATAAAAGTAGTAGAATTTCAAAGTTCTTTCTAACAGTATAGTTTTTTTATAAGTTGCATGCTGTTCACTATTTAGTCATTCATAATTCAAGTATTAGAATTCATCCATTTCTATTTCTTCTCACAGAATTCAGTTCACAGGGCTGCTTTAGGACGATGTAAAAAAAAGAGTAAACAAGGAGCCTTCTTTGCATTACCATATTCATGCTTACATTGATCGATCTGGTACTACACAGACATCGTCAGCAAGAACTACTAAAGTTATCTTAGAAATAAGAGAACTAGGAAGAAATGATAACGCCATCGGAATAATAGAGGATAAAGTCATTCGTCCAATGCTCGATGATACTAGCAACCATTTCATGATAAACATGAATCGCTACCGTAAACGTGTACTAAATTCTCCTGACGGTATTCCTTACGGACAAAAGGCTCAGCATACGGTTCAATGCACAATTAATGAACCTCCATTGCCGGGCACCGACATCATCTATGATAGTGATCCTTAAATTTTTAATATATTTGCATAGAAACCCAGGGTATCAAAACTGGCAACTACATTGTATGTCACATTAAAACTACCAATTGTGCAACGATTTAATGCAATTGTCTAGCTCAATTTGATACTTAGGTATCGTCGTAACAAAAGATTATCAAGTAATTAAGAATGACGTTAAAAAGTCAGCGTATATTCCATTGTGGTTCTTAATAGCAGTGTACAGTTATTGTTTCTAAAATATTAGTTCGCTATTTAAGATAAAAATGATACTTTGCAATGAGAAGAATGTATTAGTGAATCCAAAAATAAATAAAATTCTCGCTTGTTCGAGCTCAATATAAAACTTGTTGATTGTTGCATTCTCAAAAATTCCTCAATAAACACTTCAAATTTAAATTGCCCTACTTCATCGTATTGTCTAATATCACGGCATTTTCCGTACACTTAACCCATTTCCAGTTCGTTCAGATTGACCTGAAGTATAGCGATGAATTATTGATAATGGGAGATGCATGTGAGATCTAAAATGCATAAAATTAGAGATTCAGAATTATGATTCAAATTACATGAAAAATTATCGTTTGCAACTTCTGAAATGAGTAAAATGTGAAGAAATTGATTATTATATTTAATTGCCTCACAATTCATCAATTATTTCATCAATCATTTGTTTTTCAACTAAATAATTAACTGGTTAAATTTTTTCGGGTAAATAATGTTAAGGTTAGGAATCAAAGCTTACTGGATGTCTTACGGGCATACACTCGTATGAGATGAGAAAAATATAAATTTCTTCTATATCTTCTTTCTTTGATCATTATAGTTCAATATTTATTATTTATTAGGTTGAAGAACTGAGAAGTAGGATTTAAATTCGTAAGAAGATTTTATGAGGTAAAACTGGGATGGGATGAATTTTCTTAAAACGTAAGGATTATATTAACTCGCTTTTGATTTACACTCGCAAACAATATTCGATGCATATTTTCCTCATGAAACCACTTAAATAGAGAATTTTTTCAATTTTTCGATGAGCTGTCATTCAAAATTCACTTTTTTTCATCATGCTGCTAGGACATCCAAACAAACAAATGAATGTCACTTTTTGTACGATACTTGAGCCAAACTTTGGTACAAATAAAGTATGGCCTATGCTTTATCTATACTTTAGCTATACTTATCCCATACTTCAGCTATACTTTAGCTACCCTTCAGGTATACTTCAGATATGCTTCAGCCTCACCTCAACTATAGTTCAGCTATGCTTCGGCTATACTTTAAATATACTATTTCAATATACTCAGCCTCGGCAGCGGTCTACAATATTTTAATCCGAACTAAATGTTCACCCTGGTCTTCTATTATCAAAATACAGGACTTACTTACGAAAAGCACCTTATTATATGCATCTCATATTGTCGGTCTGAACATTCAGAAGTCTACGAAAAAGCACAGATTTGTTTTTTCAATAATCTTCTTCGCCTAGCGAGAAACACACCTGACTTTGTAATCAGATTAGAATTAGGCTTATTCTGTGTGCCTTGGAAAATTCAAAAAATAGCGTTGAATTGGGCGGCATGGGTGTTCGAAATGGATGACTCGCGCTACCCCAAAATCTGTATGCAAAAACTGGCTCAAACCGCCCACAGAAAAAATTTCAAATACAATTGGCTGGGTCAGCTTATAAGATGCCTGGAAGGTGCGGGCATTAATAACAATTCAATTGAACTAAATGGTACTACCCTTAAAGTTTAAAATGTGGACATGGTTAATAGATATAATGAATACATCTTCTCTCAAGATTTGATCAGATTGGAAAACAGCAATTCTAGTGTCATTTACAAACAAATTTTTTACAGTGACCCGCGACCTCAGCAATATCTGTCAACAAAAGCTCCGATTCATTTTAAACGCATTTTTATCCAGCTTATAACATCTTCTAAATTCATTATTGGGCTGACCTCAAAAGCTTGTACTTTTGTGATTGACCCACAACAAATATGTCAATTGTGTAATCTACGTGAAAAGAAGGACCTCCTACATATTCTTACAAAATTTCCAATTTATTCGTCCATTAGAGATCATAATTTGCATAACTCACGTATGATTAACGGAGACAATCTACAGCTCGTATTGTCTAATACTGATCCAGCGACTCTCCACACAATACAGGTATATAACTTTATAAATACGTTCTTGAAAATTAGGGCGTTCTTCTTATTTGAATGATGACAGACAACTGTAGTGTTTGACCAGTAAGAGTCGAATTTTTCTGTAAATATACCTCTAATTTTTAGTAATATATACATATTTTACTTCATTCATAGTGGCTCTCTCTTACCATAGAAATTCAAATATGATGATATACATGTGGTGTGACTCATAGGTTTTGTCGCGACTTGGAATTCTATCTGTATTATTCTGGGGTATTTCTATTTTCATAATCTGTGGATTATAATATAATAAATATCACTCACTTTGTTTATGAGAGTAAATAAAAAATACTAGTTTAACATATACAAAATAGAATAAGACGGATTTACGTAAAAAAATTTTCGGTTAGAAGGAAATTACTTTCAATTACAATATAATTTGAAAGCCTTGAATTTTCTAGAATTTTCCAACAGTGGACCCAAAAAATTGAGGAATATTTCCTCACCCATTCCAACAAAATGTATTTTGTATATTGTATAAGTCTCATTTTTTGTACTTCTGTAAATAAAGCTGACGTTCGTTGGAATGGTACAATTAATAATATAATTCAGTGGTATCTATAGGGGAAAAAGCTCATTTCTTCAAAAAGCCTTCCATTCTAAGAGTTTCGATTGAATGACATCCATTTTCCAATCGCATTATTTATTGTGTCAGAACTTTTTGACAGATAATATATAACAAATAAATAATTTTATAGTTTCATTATTGTATTCCTTAGAAATATCGACAATAAATGGAAAGGCAGCTGGAAAGCATTCATTTTGTCTCATACAAAAAAAAAGCTCTTCAAAAAATCATTTCTTTAAAGTGTCCGTGTACGTAACTTTTTTCTGTTTACCATATTTCGAAAAGTAAAAGAGTTATGACCATGAAACTTGAATTACTTGTAGCTCCAATTGATGTCCAGGTCCAATAAAACTTCAGCAAAATCGGTGAATTCAATATGTTTTTTTGCGTTTAAATTTTCCTCAAAGAATGCTTATGAGCAATTTTTTTGTCCATCTTCACGGTAGTATGTCCTTCCATGATCTGCCATTGCCGATGTATGAAATGAACAAGAAAAATGTATCGTATTTATGTATCAGAAAAGCTATTTTAATATTGAAAATACAGCAGTGTTGTACCTAATGTACATGCTCGCGTCTTTGAAAGGCATATTAGCGAAACTTACATGCCATTTTATGATCTACCAGTAGCAATTTAAAAAGTATCAAAAAAATGTTCCACTTTTTTCATACGAGGAATATTTTCTTAATACTTGAAATATAAAATTAACGTAACATAAAAGTTGTTCATTGTAACAAGACACATTGATTGTCCTTCCGATGGCATCATTTTCTACAAATAAGATTTCTTTCAACTCAGAAACATCAACTTGAAAAGAATTGAAAGTGTCAGCTTCTTTGGTTTCGTAGCCCCGGGCAGAAACCCTTATAGTTTCGGTCGAGTGTCAGTTCATCGTACGTATTCCGGCTGATAGGATAGGATGGGGTAGGATAGAATTGGATAGGATCGGGTATAAACGGATAGGTTAGGATATGATAGGATATGATAGGACGGGGCATGACAGGATATGATAGGATAGAAGAGGAAAGTAGTGGAGTCAGGCGGGTAGTGAGAGGGGAGGGGTTTTGAACGACTTAATAGGATACGAACAATTTTTTTGTGGGCGCATTTCGCCCACTTTGACTATTTACCTCTTGTGTTATTGAAAAATCTCCCACCATAAAAGAAGAAAATTCGTTTGATGCCTAAATCTGAATTAGTGAAAAGTTTACTGATTGAACCAGTAGTTGAGTGTTTAACGATCATTTGAATCTTTACCCTTCTCAGCACGCATATTCAAAAAATCGCTTAGCGACACAAACGAATATCCATCACTACTCTTACGATATACCATTTATACTTCTGGTATCTAAAAATTCTCTGTTTTTAGTCGCATCTGCATCGACTTATTATTAATTCTTCTTCTCCTCCATTCTTCACCTTGATAAATTTTCGAAACTACACGGAAAGTCTCTAATGAGACTGTCTGCGATATGTCTTTCAAAGAATTTCGTTCCGCGACGAGGGGAGGAAGGGGTACAGAGAGCGCGGCACTCTAATCCCAGCAAACTCGTCCAGCGCCGCACTACTAAAGCTAGCTGTATCACAAACGCTTAATTTCGTCAGATCGCAGTCCGCTCTCTGCTTCATTCGCTCTCAGTGTTTAGATTATGCGTGACAAAAATATCGCGAGAAAACGAGAGGCATCGTTTATCCTTTAAAACAAACAAACATTCAAAGAAATTCAATAAATATTTTTTACTGCGAGCGAAAATCACATAGAAATGGTTCATGCGACCCTGATGACTGACATTCGAGTCCGACGAATATATGTCCAAGGCCATTTTAGACAAGAACCAAAGTCGGACTTATATTGGAATTTCAGTGTATAAGTTAGTGACCCGTTTCATATTCAGAGCCTCTCATAAACCTTGAATCTCTTACTGGTCCACTCAGCCTCTCATCCGGTACGACAAAGTCAATCATACTGTAGCTTTCGCCTCTGCGCAAAGTATACATGTGGATCATTTGACGTCTGAACCAAGTATTTGTAATAAACAAGTCTCTTTTCAAGCATGAGTCTGTAAATTAATTTCCGTTACCGTTCGTTTATGGGTCAACAAAATGACCAAGTACCCCGTCGGTACCTTCGCGTTGCACACCAACCCAGCCATTCACATCTTCGAGTAGATTGATTCTTTCCCCAGGCTCGCACGTCCTATAATATCATTAAGAGAGTCCCAGAAGAGGTATCTTATAAATCGTCACTATCGCCATCAATTGGAGCATAGTATGCTCTAATATATAGATATCTGGTTCCCACTCTCTTTCTAGCCCATAATAATCTAGGAGATATACCTTCATACTTTTTGACATGCTGTTTCACTCTCTCTTTCCTAATCAGACCGACTCCTTGGCTACCATATTTTTCATTATCTACTCTTTACCAAAGTTCGAGTCCATTCTCTATCTTCCTCACCTCACATCCCTTCCTCTTTGTTTCCGATACACATAAAATACCTAGCTTCCTTACGCGCATTGTGTCCCGCAATTCCTTTTTTTTAAGATCATTTACACATCTAGCATTTCAAACACTCAGTCCCCATTCATCGTCTAAAACTTCTCCGAGGGCATGCCTTCCATCAACAGAAGTGTCAGTTCTATCCGAGGCTACGTTATTATTTGTATTGTTCATTATTCAAAGTATGCATTCAACTACCAACTTGATACGACAAATGCTTTCTATAAGTATAAAATTATGTCTAAACTAAGTAGCCAAATCTTCGTAAAGTGGCGCGTCCATTTATAACGTCAGTATCATCAAACTCCACTCATTCAAAGAAAAGTATAAGAACGAAGCCAAGACCAAAGGAGTTATGAGTAGTTTGTGTAGTATACTAAGGAAGGCACCAGCCTCCTGCAGTTTGGTCTTTAAAATGGAAGAAGACTATTTATTACTTCATAGAAAATGTGATAAGAATTCTCAACCCTAAATTCCTGAGTGAAACTTGACAACCTAAAAAATTGCCATGAATTTTCATTTAAATTTTCAAAAATTCCCATAAGTTTCTGAAAGTTTCAAGCATTTCTAATATTTGAATCCATTTCCAAAAATTCCAATAGCTCTTCCACACTTTGCATAAATTTCCCTAACTTTTCATGAATTTCCGGCGGTTTCTGAAAATTATAAATTTCCCTAACTTAACATAAATTTTCAAAACTTTCCATAAATCTCCAATAGATTTTTTTACATGGAAGATTTCGTGATACTAGACAGTCTCTATTAAGGGACTAAACCACTGTGTAATTAAGAATTTTTAAAATTCAATATTTCAAAGAGTTATCAACGGATTTAGGTTTTATTTTTGTCGTTCTATTGGAAAAAGTGATTTATACAAGTTTTGTAAGAATTTTTTTTCAATAAAATCAGAATTGTTGACATTGTCAACAAACAAAATTTTGTGTTTTTTGGGACTGCGGCAGAGCTACAGGTCGCTACAATCATTCAAAACAAAAAGTCGAATAATATCAATAAACATAAATAGACTGGCTATCTTCCTACCCGGGGACTTTCGTTTTTTTCATTTTTGACAAAATGGCGGCCTTTTTTTTGCTTTTTTGCATTTTTTTTCAATTTTCAATCATTTTTTTCCGGAAGTTATGGAAAAAAATCTGTGACGGAGCCGTACAAAATCGTTTGTATCTTTGACAATTTCCGAGATATCACAAAAAAATGTGACAGCATATTTTTGGAGCTATAAGAAACAAGAAAATGAAAAAAAAAATTTTGAAAATTTTACAGTGGTGTAGTCCCTTAATTAATATGATCGTTTTCTGAAATAAATATTAACCACAGCTAAGCGGTTACTGAAAGAAGTTAATTTTTGAATTTGTTCCTAAAACGTTTTATAAAAATGTAAACATTGTTCAATATACAGCTAGAAGTCCTAAACAAGTTTGTTATGAGTAAGCCGAAACAAAAATAGACTTTTTAAATCGAAATTATTGAAATTTTACTCATCACTTGTGAAACTTGTCTAATTCAATTACAGAAATATGAGCCACTATAGATTAGCAGAAAATTATTAATTCGATTAGTCGTAATGTTCACTAATTCGATTAATCGAATCATTTACTAGTTTCGTGGTAGAAAATTACTAATTGCTCACAAGAAATATGTGAATTTATTCAGTGCTGTAAGTATATATTGATTGAAAAATGTTTAATTTGTAAAGCGTGAGAAATAAAAAAGTTTAGTAACGTAATGCGATTAGAATAGCTAATAAGGAAAAAAATAATCAGGTCAGGAAGAAAAAATGAAATTCTTCACATAGTAAATTTATTTTACCTCACTTTATTCACATTAAGAATAATTTTTTCCATATATGCACACAAAGAAAGACAAAAAACAACAAAACACAATAGCACACCTGACGCACGTTGAGTCGTTTATTTTACGTTCATTTATTTGAGCCTCGATAGAGATAACGTTAGAACCATTTTTCAAACTGTAAGCATATGTTTGTATACTTTGTAATGACGCACTTTTCTCAATGACATACAGAAGAGAAAATCCTTGAAAAGAAGTACTTCGTCATACTATAAACATGATTTCAAATAATAGTACACTCAACTGCCCGCTTTGTGTTTACGGCACTGCGTGATTGCGTTATATATACTCTCTACAATGCCTGTGATTGGTCAGGGCGCCCAGCGTGGGGACTCGTCGAACCTGATTGGCCAATAAAGTCTTCTTCAAAAAACCGGGAGGACGGAAAGCCAAATCAGATTGGTATCAAATCCGTTCTCCTTATTGATGTTATAAGGGTGTTTTAAGATTTCGATTGCTTCTCTACGTTTTATTGGAAAAATATTGTATTTTTTTGCGCTGACGATTGTTTTGTCAAATAAAATCCTATGTCCTGTCTCGATCTGATGCTTAACTAGTGCTGATTGCGTGAAATGTTTCAGTCTGTCTTTACTCTCATGTTCTTTTGCACGTTGGCTCACCGCTCTTCCGGTTTCTCCAATATAGTATAGACTTTGCCACAAGAGCAAAAGATTTTATATACTCACGGATCACTGAGAGGTGCCTTTTTACCCTTAGGGTTGTTTAGAAGTTGTCCTATTTTCGCAGGTGGTTTAAATATGGTATCGATGTTGTGTTTATTGAGAACTCTTCCTATTTGTTCTGTGATACCTTGGATGTATGGTAGGATGGTGGTTGTTTATCTCTCTTTCTTTAGTATGTTGTGTTGACTTGTTTTTTTTAGTGTATTTTCTTATTGCTTTGTCAATTTGTTTGTTTGTGTAATCGTTCTGTATGAGGATTTGTTTAACGTTTCGTA